>PVKA01027698.1:0-15017 GCA_004027165.1 Ctenomys sociabilis | reverse complement strand
CACACTTGCTTAACAGTTTATCTTCTGTTCACTTACTTGCAGAATGGGGAGGGGGAAATGAGTTTTCTGTGGGAATGGAGATAATCTGTTGTAAGACACTTAACAGTTCCAGGTGTATATAGTAACTGATAAATCACAACTACATTTGCTATTGCTATTATATATCAAGTGCATTAGCTTTGTGGCTAGGTATTATGTGAGAAATACACAGAATTTCTGTTAGCAAGTGTTTATAAATGGCTGTAAAATGTGTGAGCTAGAAAAATTGTAGTGTAGTTTTGAAAAAAGTTTTAGTTATTTCTTTGATAATTCAGGAGCTACCTGGCTGTTTTACTTCCATCTCAACAGTGATAGAATCTATTAGTAGCAGCATAAAATTATCAGCTTTGGAACATAGAAGACTGTGTGCCCATTTGCATGATGCCTGGCTCCTCGACATATGAGCTCTGTGACCCTAGCTATGTCCCTACTTCTCTCAGCTTCATTTAAATTAAAAGAAAAAAAGAAAAAGTGAGATGCTGAAATCTTGCCGATTTCTTGTTCAGCCATAGTGAATTTCGTGTTAATTTTTCTTTTAAAAAATCCACAGGTGAAGGGAAGGAATGTCTTGGAACTGAAGTTATCAGGGATAAATTAAGAGATAAACATTGGAATTGTAAGGGGCTTCACTGTAGAAATAGATTTACCACATAATAGTCATATTATCTATTTAACAGAAGAATTGAGGGTGAAATGAGAATTTAACTGTTGCCTGAATAGCTACTGGAATTGAGGACAGTCATTATTTGAAATTTGACACCATTTAAGATAAAGGATGGCTTTGCTCATATTTGTATCAGTATGACAATTATATAGGTGAAGGTCATTTTATGCAGTAAGGATATTTGTAAAACAAATATGTATCGAATTTTTGAAATTTTAGCATTTGAATTACCTTTTGGTCACTTAAATAAAATTTTCTGAGGAATATTTATGAACTAAGCCTGTTGTTTGCAAAGAGCATTATTTGAATTATTCCACTGTTGTCTTTAAAAACCATGTCCCCATTGTTGAGCTGATGGGTATAATTGCTCATGCTTAGAAACCTCTGTCTCCCTCTGTACTACTTTCTCCCTCTCTGCCCATTCTCTTGTCTGTGTGTGAGAGGTAGAGGCAGAGTTGATCCTTGATGTAACTACAATCTATCATTTCTCGAACTGAATTCTCTCAGTCTAGTCGGTAAGTACTTTCGAAAGAAATGATGTATTTTTGTTTTGTTGGGTGTCCTTTTGTGTTTTGACATGTGCTCTTACTGTAGAACTCAGAAAGCCAGGCCTATTTTGTGGGAAGGAGTATCATCCTTAAAAGTAAGATACCCTGTGCTTAGGGTTAATAGCCCTACAAACTAGATTAGGCCCTGGCTCCCCACTTCCAGGATGTGGATTTGTGTGGGTTACTTAGGTCTGTGTTTTGATTCTCTGTTTTCACATCTTTGAAATAAGCAGTAATATCTATGTCATGAGCTTGTTGAAACTGAGATGTATAAGGTATTTAGCTCAGTGTCTGGGAAGAATTATGTAGCATTTTCTCCTGCTGAGGCATGACTAGCACAGTTGGGGAGGTCAGATGTGGTGAGAATGTCATTGTGAAAATCTTCTTGGTATGTCAGAAATTTAATATTTTAGTAATGGGGCACATCTTTATAAGAGTAAGCTAAGACTGATTGTCAAGGGGAAAGAGCACTGGATTTGATTCAGAACAGCTGGCTTGCAATATTGGCTCCATAACTTAACTGTTTTACTTGGGGAAAATATTTTCACTTTTCTCAGCTTTTCTGATTCATAAAATAATAGCTATTTCAGAGGATTGTTGGATGTTTAAATATAGCTAAGGATAACAATAACCAAACAGTTTTAGACATAGCATTGTGATACTTCTGTGATATTTAACTACTTCATTTGCTTTGAAATAATCTGTTCCTACCATACCAACCTCAGCAGTGAAGATCTTTTAAATATACAAACAGAAACAAGTTCACAGTTTGAGTTTTGTGAGTTTACTTCTGATTAAGTTTAAAAATTAAAACTTTCTGATGAGTAACTGTTTTAGCCACTTTCTTGTTGCTTGGCCACAATACCAGATACACTTAAAGGAGAGATGTATTTTGGTTCATATTTTAAAATTCATATTGACAGCTCAAAGGCAGGAAAGCATGGCAGAGGGGCATAGCAGAGGAAAACTGCCCCCAGTGATCTACCTCTTCTCACCTCCTAGCAGCAAGTCAGCTATGGTAGAAGTCCCCATAATCCACTCACCTTCCACAAGCCCCAGACCTTTGGCGATATGTGAATGTATAAATGTAAATTTTTACTTTTCTCTAAGAAAAATCCAGCATTAGAATGAAAAAGACAAATCTTTTAACTATACTATACAAAAAAAAGGACACAATAAAATTTCTTTCCTTTTTTTTTTTTTTTATAATAAATTTCTTAGTTTTTTCACCATGTGAAACAGGAAGATAACCTTAGAGAATATGTAGTTTATTTCTCTAATTTTATAGTTGAGGATGCCACTCCTTCAAGGAAGGTCACAGCTATTTAGTAAAGTAATAGAACTGAACTGAGATGTGACCTGACCTGATTTCTGGGGCTTTCTAATAAGCATAGGTGCTGTAGTGAAGGGCTCAGTGTGGTAATTTGCTTTGTCTCTCTACCCTTCCCTGTTGTCTCCTCTGCAACCCCCCACCTGATATGATGTTTTTTATGCTGCCCAAGCTGATCACAGGCTTATACCACTAAACTTTGCAGGTTTATACCACTAAATTTTATATCTTTTTATTTGATTCTTAATATATCTCAGACTTGGGAAAACATTGTTAAATATTTTGAATTGGACCCTGCAGGCATTGCTTTGGTTTTACAAGCTCAGGGAAGATTCAGTTTGGTGCATGAGTTACATCCCTAAGGTCATACATACTTGTAAACTGAGACTTTTTTTCCCTCAAATTCAGCTTTTCTTTTAAAAATTCCTTTGAATGAAGAGATTTTTCCCCCACTGTACTCTTAGCTTTTAAATTTACCTTTTTTTTAACCTTTAGCGTAGTCAGTCCTTATTATAAAACTATGCTTAAAAATTTATTTTCCAACTTTTAATGTACTGACATAAGTGTGATTATTAGGTTTTTGTCAAAGGTATAATGTACAGTATCTGTTGTCAAAAGTTATGGAGTGTTCTGGAATAAAATAAGCAGATATGTTATAGATTAAGTGATAGAAATGCAGGTCTGTGTATGTGGTATGCATATTGATATTGGGTGACTATCTTGTTTTTGAAAGTGCTGCCCTGTACCATGAGAATTTGGTTATTTTGCAGTGCCTCTTAGAAGGAGAGCTTAGTGCTGTGAGTTTTGTCATTTCACACTCTGGCAATTAACAAAGAAGGGAAACAGTGTTGAGGCTACCTTGAATTTTCTTTGCTGGAAAAGAAATTCTTGTTAATTCACTCTAGCATATTTTTAAAAAAGTGACATACAAAGAGCTGTGTCGATAATGTAGCTAATGTGATTCTGATGTGGGCACTCATTGGGTTTAGATTTTTTCCACAAAAGCCTTAAATGTAGAAGAGACTAGCCCAATGCCATGAGTTATTATGTTGTCTGTCTCTGTCTGAGATGGGGATTTGGACATAATAAGTTAAGGGAAAAGTGATAGCTATGTAATTTTTCAATCCTCACAATTTAATTATGACTTCCCAGCCCTCAGCTGCATAGGCTGTCAAGCCACTTACCATCCTATTTCTTTTTCCTATTTCTCTGTTGAGCCCATTACTAAGATTTTATTTTAGTTGTTTTATCTCTTAATTTTTAAATTTCTTTTTTTGGAACTTCTATCTTCAGTTTTTTTTTTTTCAGAGATTATTTGTTGTGAACTTTTTTTTTTCAGGTATTTTATGTTCATAATTTTATGTTCATTGGATAATGACTGCTTTAAAATCTTAGGTAATGTTAACTTGTTTGTTATCTTGGTGCTGGCATATTTTTATTTTATTGAGCTTGAAGGTTTTCTAGATTTTTTTGTATGATCAATTTTTTTATTGAAAATTGACTACTGTTTCTTCTTTTTCTTTTCATTCTTTTTGTCCTTTTTCTTCCCTTCTTTCCTTCCTTTCGTCTTTGTTCTTCTTCCCCTTATTATCCTCTACCCTTTTCTTTATTTACTAGGAATTAAACTCAAGGCCTCACATATGCATTACCAATGAGCTGCATACCCACCCAGTCTAAGACCCTAATTATTATTTTTAATCTTCTGTCCTATTTTAGTTAAGGCATTTTCCTGGCCTGAAGCAGTGCAACGCTTGTTACTTCAGGTCATGCTGAATTTTGGGTTCCTTACTCACACAGCACTCAAGGGGGTGGAGCTTTTTATTAAGACTGGTAGGAGTCCCCCTGTCTACTTTTTTTCACTGTAAGACTTCTGGATAGAGAGGTTAGCTAGTCATGACTGGCCCAAGGTGACTGCCCTGGTAGAAGAGCTAGGCAACTCATCCTGCTTCATCAGGCTAGTAGTGATATAGGCTCCCCATTTGAACTTTGCTAGTGTGTGTGGGGCCATGCCACAATCTGTTCAGGATAAAAGCAGTAACTGTCCAAATAGTTTCTGTAATGCTTGAAGGGGTCCTTTCTGTGTTATTGGCTGTAGAGCAGGAGTTTTTTATTTGTTTTTAAAGCTGCACTTGCTTGCATTTTCAGCATGTTTGCTGTTTCAACTCCAAGACTGAGATTTTTTTTTTTAAATAAGGAAATGTGGATTGATTGGTTTGTCGATTGATTGGTGTTTTCAAGACAGGATCTCTCTGTGTAGTGCAGGCTGGTCTAGAACTTGCTTATGTGGCTTAGGCTGACCTTAAACTATGATCCTCCTTCCTTAGCCTCCTCCAGTGCTGGAAGTATAGGCATGCTCTACCATGCCTAGCCAAGGCTGCGGTTAATGAGGTACAAAGGAGACCTAAAAAGTCACCATTATTACTCCTCCAAGTTTAGTGACCCTAGCCAGTCTGTTTTTCTTTATCCTTTTCAGAGTCTTCTTACATTTGTGTTGTACATAATGTCCAGGGGTTGTGTTGTATGTAGCAGGAGAAATAGAGAAAAATTCATAGATTATGGACGTAGAGGTAGTATATGTATTTTAAATTTGGGTAGCAATTTCCAAATTCTTGCTTTAGAGTTTATGTTTCCCACCTGCAATGTTCTTGAGCCTGGATCAGTTTAGGCTTGTACAAAAGCAAAAAGCTCCACTTTCAAAACCCCCCAGTCTGTTCAGATTTTGATGCCTTTTTTGGGAAAGTCCTGAATGGGCAAGAAAGATCCATACCTTTTGAATATACTTTACTTGACTCATGCACTTGAGCTTCCTACATTTCCATTCCTTTCCCTCATTAGAAGCTGCAGAAGAAATCTTGCAGAGACAGATGCAAGTTGTTTATTGTATGCCCCCTGTGAATAGCATGCCTTTGTCTCCCCATACGAAGCACTTAGTCTTTGTGTTCCATCTTGTTGTCCCTGTGACTTGGAAACTTTGGGCTGTACACAGCACCTAAGATCTTGCTGTCTGGTCCAGTCACTCATTAGCACTTTGAGTTGGAGTCAGATGCTTTCTACTAGTAGAAAAAATTAAACTAAATGGTCTTCAAAGATTCATTTAAAAAAATAATTTGTGAACTGTCATTTTTATGATTAATTTCATGTTCAAAATTTTTATGAAAATATAGTTTGGTGAGTTACTTCAGTCGAGGGCAGATTTCTAGTTGATTTTTTAAGTTATAAAGAAATGCTCAGGAAGTATTCATTTTGGTGGAATGTTGTCTGAATTTCTTCAGAGAACTGCTTGAAATATCCCTGTGGGGTTTTCTGCTTCATAGATGCTCAGAATCTAGAGACTGGGAATACCAAGGGCTGTAGAGATTATAGTGTAATATACTCAACTGAGACCACATGTTCATGTTACACATACACTGGCAATTAGAAAAGTGTATATGGAGGGTATATGGGGCAGGAAGCCAGCTGGGGCTGAGATCCATTTCTTGATCATGGTATCTCCCCTGCCAGGTAAATATAAGAGGTCCACTTCTTGCTAATAAAAGCTGTGAACAGAATTTAAAGAACCAGATCTCTCAGTCTCAACAGATCCATTTTTGGAAAATTAAAGGAATGTGCTGATATTAAAACAGTTATCTGTTTTTAATCTTAGGAACGGCTCTGGGGAAAGGACAGATGCTATTGTAATTTCTAGCACAATTACAGAAAATAGGCAGTCTGGCAGAAAAAGCAGAGTAAGAGCTGGTGAAATTAGAGAAAAGGAGGTAGGAAAAGATAGTCACTTAGAAATAATGGAAAAGGCTTCATATATTTGCCTAATAGGCAACAAAGTTGTTATGGTTTGTGTCTAGTTGACTTCCCAAAGAAAGCCTCATGCAGTTATGGGGCCGACTTCTGGGCTTTGTGATTGATTCATGATCCAGTGCTGGGATTATGGGTGTGAGTGCTGCTGGGATTATGGGTGTGAGTGATACACCTGCCCTAGGGCAGATAGTCTGAATGCAACAGAAGGGAGAGAGGCTTGCTCTCAGCTGCCTTTGTTGCTACTGCTCCTGCCCTTTTGTTCTTGCTCTTTTGCTTTTTGCCACTGCCATAAATGGTTGCTCTTTGCTATATGCCCTTCTGCCTTGGAGCCAGCTGAGTATGGGCTGAAATTTCCAGTAACTAAGCTAAACAAACCTTTTCTTCTTTCATTTTGGGTGTTGGGTATTTGTCCCAGCAATGAGACAAGAGTAACTGAGACTAAAGTGAATTGTATAATTTTTCCCTTCTTTCTCCTGTTTTTCTCTATGTGATTGCCTTCCTCCCTTTCTCCTCCCCTTGTACCTTTCTCCTCCATGTCACACTGGAAATTGAACCCAGGACCTTTGCACTCAGCTACATCCCTAACCCTTGTTTTATTCTGAGACAGTGTCTTGCTAAATTTAAATTGGCTAGCCTGGTCTCAAATTGAGGATTCTCCTGCCGAAGCCTCCTAGGATACTGGGATTATACGTATGTGTTACCAAGAGTGCCATCTCTACATATCTCCATCCTCTCCAGTACTGGGTATTGAACCTGAGGGCTTAGCACTGAATAATATCCCCGGACTTTTCTAAGTACTAAGTTGCCCAGGTGGTGCTCAAATTTTCTGCCTCCTTGCCTCTTTGCCTCAGCCATATAAGGTGCTGGGATCATATTATAGATATTCTTTTTCTCCTGAGGTATGACATTTGCACTCTATTACAGATAATTCTTTAATATTCATGCATAGTCTTGACTTTGTCTTTAGCTCTAGAACAGAGGTCAACAGAATCTTCCAGGAAAGGGTCGCAGGATCTGTGTTTCATCCACCTAGCCAACTGTGCTATTGTGGTTTAGTAACAACCTTGAAAAATGTAAAGAATTTGTTTGGCTCTGAGCTCTAATTGCACTTCACTTAGCATAAACAGCCTGGGGTGTCTGCCTCACTATTCTAGGTTTTTACCTATTTCATTTCCTATAGTTCCTAACACATTTCTTACCTAGATGTCTCTAAGAATAAGTTTTGATTTTCTAGCATGCAACTTATACTAATGAAGTAGACCTCTTTGTGTCCAGGGTCACTTGGGTGACCTGTAGAGGAAGAAAAGAGACTTTAGAATATGTTAGAAGTATTTAGTGGCTCTCAGCAGTCAGAGCCTGAAGCAGTTTGTAAAGTAGAATGACACATAATGAAACACAGTGGGACTCCAGTACCTACTTATCTTTACTTTGGATAAGCATTGCATTCATTTGTGAATAATGGTTGTTAATTATGTCATAAGGGAGACTGTTTAATTTAAAAGTTACATAAACTGAAATATGTCCTTATTTTCATGTGGCAGATAGCTTTGTTCACTCAGTATTGCAGTAGTGTTTCTATGTAAGGATGGGTGCTTTTATTTCCATTACTTTGGTGTAGGACCAAGGCAGTAAGTCATGTGGGACAACCTTCACCCCCAACATCATTCTATATTGTTAGCACTTCTCTGTTAAGACTCCTTTCCATTCGTCCTATATACAAAGGCATGGAGGGTCCTTTAAGGAACTCAATGGGTCCTGGTGGGGTTTGTGTTGATGTTGCAGCACCAACAGGTGTTTTGGTCCTTTCCTTCTAAATGTAGCCTTGTTTTTTAGAATGTTGCAAAATGGACCATTGTGAGCTTATAACAAGTTGGCTTTTGAACTATTGTTAGTAAAGAAGCAGAAGCAGTCTTCTTTGGTATTACTTTCACTTTGAAAGGAACAGTGACAAGACAATAACAACTTTCCCAGATGTTGCAAAGCAGTGGCCTCAGAGGGTGGCAGAGTGTTTCTTTTCCTGGTCTGCATTCTGTGTACTTGTTATTTTCTTAACAGGTTTTTATTTGTAGCACTTTAGCTTAGACATAAGGTTTTTAAATGGAAAAAGCTATAAACTATTAGCATAAACTTCCTAAGAGTTAATCCCAGCAAATCTTGCTCTAAAGTATATAATATGCCCTTAATTAAGTTCCTTTGAGTTAGTGATACTGTTTACTTCTTTTAGTTGTAGAATAAAATGTGTTTATCTGGGAACAAACTTGAATTTGTGATTTAAAATGAATTTAAGATATTTAAAAGGAAGCATTTCCACCTACACTTTTAGGTAAGACGATATAATTTAAGATGCTAGAGTTATGGTTAAATTTTTAAATAATAGTTTAGAAGTCAGTGTAAAGTAATGCATAGCTTGCAAATACTCCTTAGATTGTAATGCTGTTTAGTGTTTGTTACCAGCAGGAAGAGATCCTGGTGTATAGAATGGTATACTTGACCTGGGTTGGTGCTGAGCTCCAAATCTGGGTTTATGATAGAAAGTTGACAGATGACTTTTGTGTTCATAGTAGTTAACAGATTGAATGGTAGAGGCTATTAAAACATGAGCTGTTTCTGTAAGTACTGAAGAAGTATATAAAGTAACATAATTTACTCTGGTTTTTTTGGGATAAAAACATCAGGTCAGGTGCTCGCAAATACAATGGAACTCAGGAAGACATGTCATTTTTAAAAGATGTTTCCTTTCATGTTCACTAGCTGCAATACTATCCTCACAGTCTGATGTTTTTAAAAATGTATTTAGTACAGAGTCTATAGATTGGATTTGTAATGATCTTCAATCATTACAAATGTTTTCAGCCTCCCAAGTGCTGGGATTACAGGTGTGTTCCACCACACCCAGTCTCAATCACCATCTCAGCATGCCCTGGGGGCGGGGCCAGGGATGTACAGGGATCAAACTTTGGTCCCTGCCTTTCTACAGTCTGAAATTGTATCTTCAATTTCTTTCAAGCAGTTTTGCTAGCTTTAGGTGGAATTCATAATGTCTTAGACATATGTTTGAGTTTGTTTCATGCATTCCAATTCTTTTCTGTATTGTTCATTCAATGTTTCCATCATTTTCCTTTTCTTCTTTTGTTTTTTTTTTTTAAATCTGTGTCTTCCTTAGATGTATGGTGCAATTCTTTCATGATTGTTGTCGTTTCCTTTTTTACTGACATGATTTCCTCCATAGCCTGATGGAGGTGTTTCTTTACATCATTTGCTGTCATCTCAGAAATTTCAGATGTGTGGCTTCCAAATTCTTCTCTGACCTTGTCTCCTGGTCTTGTTTCTGATGGGCTAGAGGTCTGAGATTGTCTTTTGTTCCATCCTTTAGTCATTTTTTGAAGTGGTAGTATGTCAGTGGGGTGTGGGTCAGTAAGGCTCTGAGAAGAGAGGAAAAGGTAGGCTCACCAGAGCTCCTGCTGTATGGGGTTTAATATGGCTTCCGCCTCTTTATGGAGGGGTAGACAATCTTCAGCTCAAGAAGGATCTGATGTTGGTACAAGCTGAAGTTGTTCAAGCCTCTCTGAATGGTAGATTGATGCAGGATAGTAATTCCTCAGGTTCCTGCAGGTTGCTGTGGCAGTTATGTCTCCCTGGTGGTCTTCAGATTGAGCAAAGGCGGCCAAACTTAGCATAACTCCTGATTTTGACCCATTTTGGGTGGATTGAAGAGTCCTTCCCATGCAGCATGCAGCCAATAGAAGTCACAAAATGTGGCCTAGCAAGGGGAGTGCTCTGTGCATTGTTTTAAAGAATAGGTAATTTTCTCTTGACAAGGACTTAATAGCCAAGGGAGAAAACTATTCCAAGTATGTAGGTGTGAAATAAAATTATACATTTGGGAAACAGGCATTGTTGTGTCTTTAACTGCATAATTGATGAAAGGGAAAAGAACCCAAGGGATGCCAGTCTCTGATGTTGGGTGGTAGGAAATTAGTGGAGGTGTAACCATGATTTGTTTGTATTTATTTCAACATTTAAAAAAATAAATTAGATTTGTCATTGCTTTATGTATTTTTCGTGAGTCCTCACTTGTTACCCACAGTGATCTTGAACTTATGAGCTCAAGTTATCCTCTTTCTCATCCTCCTAAGTAGTTGAATCTACAGGCATGTACCACTGCACTCAGAATTTGTGTTTTAAAATGTAATCTTAACAAACTGTTGTGGTGGATGAAAATGGGTTGTGGGTAGATGATAAGTAGAGATAAGTTAGGAGAATATGGATTTAAATTAAGGTAGTAAAGTAGTGTGGAGGTGACTGTGATATAGGGGAATGAAACTCCCCACCTGATAGATACCTGGGCCTAGTTCATGTTCTTTAAAACCAAAGAATGAATTTTAGGAACAAGTGGAGCTTAAAAGAGAATATATTTATTGGGAGAAAGAAAGATCCTGTAGGAGAGAGGGATATAAGGAGGACTATTGGGTTGCCTCATAATGTGTCAGTTTGAGGGAGTTTTATAGATTAAAACCATGTGGTGAGGTGGGTCCAAGGTAGAAAACCTGGAAACTAGCTACCTGGGCATGAAGTGGGACAGTGGTCAGCCAATAAGATTACAAGCACAGTTGCTCTGGTAAAATTGATTAAATCCAGGACCAAATGGGGAAGAGAGTCAAGTAGCAAGTGGACATGAATACAGAACAGGGGCTTTTTTGGTAGGTAGGGGATTGGGTCATTTAGAATATCAGTCCCTGATTCCCATTCCTAGGTAAATGTGTGGCTGCATTTGTTTACTCTTTTGTCTTGAGTACTAGGCCACAGCAAGGTGTTTGTTTCTCCCAAAGTTGCAAAGTCATCTTGTCTTTCCTATTGTCTTCATGAGGGCCTAGCCCTGTCTGACTGCCTACAATATTTTTGTCTAGCTCAGCTGCCCGCAGTCTCAGGAGCTTCCAAACATAGTTAAATAGGATAAAGACTGTATTTATATATGGGGGGGATCAGGGAAATTTTAGAATTTGTAGTTTGGCAACAGGGTAACCATTGGTGTTGTTTACTCAGTTTGGGATTGTAGAAAGAATAGTGAGTTTAGGGACCGATGAGTTTGCACCTATGGGATAGTAAGTAGAATTGTCCATTGGTGATTGGCAGTTTTGGCCTGAGAGTCAGTGGAGACATGGGCCTTAAATTTTAACATGGATTTTGATGATTATAGGAAATGAGTTATTGAAGCTACAGGAGATGAGTTTAAGGATAATTTTTGGAAGAGGAAGTCAAATTGTAGAAAGAGCAAAAGGGGATATCAAATTCCAGAATCTGTGCTGCTGCTCCTGATACAGAGGAATGAAACTCCCAACTTGAAAGGTGCTGGGGACAAGCTCATATTCTCTGAAACAAGAGAATGAATTTTAGCAAGAAATGGGGGTTAAAAGCAGAGTATTTATTGGGGAAAGAAAGCATTTGTTTGAATGAGGGACAGAAGGGGGGACCTGAGTGGGTTATCCTGGGACTCTTGTCTCTTCAGGAATTTTTATAGCGTAAAACCGTGTGTAGAGGTGGGTCTAAGGTGGAGAATATGAGAACCCACTTATGTGAACATGAGGTGGGACAAAAACTATGGTCAAACAATAAGGTAACAGGCAACATTGCTTAGGTAAAATTGATTAAATCCAGAACCAAATGGGAAAGTGAGTCATGTAGCAGGCCTGCATGAATATAGAACAGGAGTTTATGGCGAGATAGCTTAGCAGTCTAAAGGACCTGCTTAGGTAAGCATGCAGGGACCAAGGTTCAATCCCCAGCACCACATGCTGTGCAGCACTGCTCCCAGGGTAGGCTGAGCCAGTCACACACCAAAAAAAAAAAAAAACCAAAAAAAAAAAAAAGAACAGGAGTTTATCTGGTAGCCAGCTGGTAGTATTTGGATTAGAGATTCTTCCTGGCTTCCTCAAGGCTGATGATCAATTCTGATGCTTATCTTTAGGGAGATAAGCATTTGTTTGATCTTTGGTCTTTAGGTCTGGCCCAGAGCTGGAGCATCACAGTTGCAAGGTATCTTGTCTTTTGTGCAGTCTCCTTAAGGGCCTCGTTCTATCTGACTGACTATAATAATGTTTCTGTCTAATTCAGGTGTCTACAACACTCTCCATCCTGCTTTCCACTTTCCACCCATGGCAAACATCACAGAATTTTTCACTCTCTTTTGAGCCCATGGGATCAGGATATCAGGAACTGACAGGATTTAGGTCAAAATCTAGACTTTACTTATAACTGAAAGGGTCAGAAGAAGAGAGCTGCATGGAGAGACTGAGTGGAAAAGCAGAAGTGAGATGCATGGCTTTAGAAATTAGAAAATTCTTGATGACTTTGGTGAGAACATTTTCAGTTGAGAGAAGGCCTTGTGTTGAGGCTATTTGGAGCAGGGTATAAGAAGAGACTACTCTTCTGAAGCTTGGTTAGGAAAGGAGAGGTAGCATGGAAACCTGAGGCAAGAAAGGATCAAATACACAGAAATAGTTCATAAGTTAATTTTTATTTGTGTAATAAACTTTACTGACATAGTTTTTTTTCATATTTATTTGGAGACAAAGTTAACTGTAATGTAGATTTCTTTACCCTAAAAATTATAGGAAATTTGAGATGTAGGCTCTTCTAGACACTTTTGAAGTAGAAATTGTGCTTTAAGAGACTGGTCCTTTGATTACTGATAGAGAAAAAGTGGAAGGAAATGATGGCTATTTGAACCATTTTCAAAGAAGAGTAAATGTTGGATTTCATAGAAGAATGTTTTATTTATCATCTGAGAAGTGAGATAACAGATTGGTAAGATTCAAAAATTTTTACTTAAAAAGTTTTACATGTCTGATAAATACCAAACTGTTATCCCAGATTGAGACACCAGAAAAATGTTCTCAGTAGAAAATGTGGATTCTTCTCAAAATATAGAACATTTTTTATAGAGTTTTTTTGGCTTCTGTGGGATATACTGAGAAGAGAAATTGTTTGGGGCTGCATATAAAATAAATGATATAGTCAATATATAGTAGTAACAAAACTTATTTTTTAAACTTATTTTTAAAGTAATGGTTTAAAGTGACAGCAAGCTTCTAAAGTACAGTAAACTGGATACTTACTCATATTCAGTGGTAGGTAACAGGACAGGTTACTCCAGTTCTGAAATGGTGGTGGTAATGAGCTCCATAATCCATACATCTCTCTCTCTCTCTCTCTCTCTCTCTCTCTTTTTGGTGGAACTGGGGATTGAACTCAGGCCCTTGCGCTTGCCAGGCAAGCATTTATTCTACTGAGCTATCTCTCCAGCCCCACATCTCTATTCTTAGGAAAAATATACCATGCCTGAAAATAATACAAACTTCTGAGGTTTCAAGAGGTTTGAGCCAGATGTCCTGGCACACACCTGTAACCTCATCACTCTTGGAGTTTTAAGCAGAATAATCACAAGTTTGAGCCCAGCTAGGGTGATTTAGCCAATCTCCATTTTAAAGGCACCAATATATCTTGAATACAAAGGCTGTTGCTCCAATCACAAACACAACATAAAACAAAGTTTGATATATTATTTAGTATCAGTATTATTTCAGCAGATCAAAATATTTATGAATAACCAAGTACAGCACAGATAATGAGCACATCTGATAGTTTGGAGAGTTTGGGCCCGGTGTGATTTCTCTTTGTTCAACCTGTTTAACAGAGGTTGAATGTGTGCTTGGTCAGGAGTTTGAAAAATGTGGCTGTAAACAACAGTTTGTTGACTTAACAGGCAAGAAATCATAAGATACACTTTTAACTAAAATGTGTTTCTCTCCTGTATTTTTTATGACAGGTGCTTTTGGGCCTTGCTTAGCTGTTTAGGGGGTATTTACTGGGCTCTTTTTCTGTTCTGGGGAGGTTACTTGTTGCCAGTGGGTGCTCCTTTGCCCAGCTACCTCCAGGATCTTGTTCAACCTGTGAGGGAAAACAGCTTCTACTACAGGAAGCCAGTGAACTGCATTGCCATTGGAATTTGGTTGTTCAGGTACAGAACCAGATTTGATGAAAAGCTTTAGAGGAGAATCAGATGACTCATTGTGATGGAATCATTCCCTTTGTTTACTTAACAAGTCATTGCTAGTACCTCCTCTTTGTTGTATTCTGGATTCAGGAATAACTGTAAACAGACAAAATCTCTGCCTTTCTAGAGCTTACATGATTATTGGTGAAGAGTGTGTTTGTATGTGTGTCTTTGTCTTGGTATTGCTAGGAAATCTAAACCAGGGCATCACATCCAGTAGACAAGAACTCTACCACTGAACTATATCTTCAACTCAAAGATAATACTAAATGAATTGTACTGAACAAGTTAATATACATAAAGTTTATAGAACAATTCCTCAGTAGAGGAAGGGAATGGGGATATTATGGAGCCTTACTGAAAAGGGAGGATGAGAGATACGAAGCTGAAAAGGGGAGGTTGATTCTGAGCTATAGTTTTGAAATGGAAGTATTTACAGAGTGTGCTTACAGGGAGAAGAGAGGTGAGAGGGACAGGATCCATTGCAGAGTGGGAAGGTTGCCTAGGGAAGAGTGTGGTGCTATTCCTAGGAGGCAGAGTACAACAGGAGGCGGAGTGGGAGATATGCTGCTCCTGGCTCCTACCAAC
>PVKA01027697.1:0-30231 GCA_004027165.1 Ctenomys sociabilis | reverse complement strand
ACATGCACCTGGGGAAGGAAGCACAGGCCCACATCCCAGCTCCCCTAAGCCCTATCTGGGTGGCACCTCGGAAAATGTGTCTTTCTGGCACTCGAATGTGTCCTGTATAGTAAATGCAAGGCTTTGTGAGGAGCCAAACATTTAGACCTAGTCCCTCCTCCAGCGACCTGCTGAATGTTTCCAGTAGGCACCCTTGAGCAACACCTACTCTGAGGTGAGATGGGTAAACCACAAAAACATTAATTTACTATTAACATAATTACAGGGGCTTTTTCTGCTTTCTAGAATTTGTTCAGTGCTTGGGGCCAAGTCCTTTTCACCTCACAATACCTCCTTTGTTTTAAAAAGGAGATACTAAGGTGGCTGGCTGGTGGGGAAAGTGCCCTTTGAAATTTCTTGTTATCACAGTCATAAACCACCTCTAATCAGAGGGAGCACAATGAAAAGATTTGAGAAGTCTTCAAAATGCCCACAGACGGTTCTGCATTAAATGTCTCCCCACCCCCTCCGCAAAATATGTTTTTAAATAGTTGCTCCATTCTAAGCTTTCCCTAATAAGGTTCCATTTAAATAAATTTGGAAGTACTTTCCTTCTTTTAAAGAAAGCCACCCAATTTGGAAATGTCAGATAAAAATACACGTACGTTACAGGGCTATCACCTATTTTTGGCTAAGTTTTTTCATTCTCTCTTTGCCTTTCTTTCTCATGTCACATTTCCCTCCCATTTGTTGCTCCCAGCGGCTTCTGGGAGCTTCCTCACCCAAGAGAACAGGGCTTATCAGACTACAAACAATTTCACTTGCTTTCCTGGCTGTGGCCAAGACAGAAACAACACTGGCCCCCCATCCCCAGCACAGTCCTTCTGAGCCATGCCAGCTCCCCAAAGCCCTGTCCAGGCCACGTGACTACAATGGAACCAACTTGCCCTTAACTTTAGAAAATTAGCTACTCTCCTCCTTGCTGTGCCCTGTCAAAATTAAAGAGTAAACAGAGGTCCCCCCAATCCCTCTGATTGCATTAATCATTCAAATGACGTATTAGCATTCTTCAGGCTCTTCTGTTGTGCTTCCAAATTAACACCTCCAGGTTCAAGGGAATAGAAATTAACGGAATTATCTGGCAGCCCCAGATGTCCTAGCATGCTCTTCCTTCTCACTGATTTAATATGCCTGAAGAACAGTTATGAGGCAGAAATACTGCTAATGGGTCAAGAAATAATTTATGCCATGTGTAATGGACAGCCTTAGCTTCCACCCACTTTCCAAAGTTGCCTGGGTTCCAGGTGAGTCTCAGCTTCCCAGGGGACCTATCTGCCACTGGGCAGGGCCAACCTATGCACCTCTCTCTCTCTCTTCCAGGTCACTGCGTGGGGCAGCTGGCCCTGCTTGGAAGCTCAGAGTCCAATTTGCCAGCCCCAGTTGGGTAAAACCCAGAAGAGCCACAGAGTTGGCTGAGGAATCTGTCCCAGCAGCAGGAAAGGGTGTGAGAGCAGGGCCCATGGGATCCCAAAAGAAGCCTCTGACATTTCCCAGCACTGGCCACCAGCAACCTCCTTGCCCAGGCATGAAAAGGATCAGCAATTCTTCTGAGTTGTGGAAGGGCTTTTGAGAACATTGATGTAATCCTTCACAACAGAAGCCTGTTTCCCTTGAGGGTTAAGCCTGTCATTTGGGAGTGTCTCCAGGGCATCAAGCCATAATTGCTTGCATAACTCCAAGAGGCAAACAGGAAGCTGGAGCTTGCACACATTCATAAGCTTCCCAGAGCAGGCAGGTGCCCCTGTGCCTTTCCAGCCCCTTCCCAAAAGCCATCACCCCACCCATGCTTCAGGGCAGTCCCAAGAGAGAGAGCAAGCCTAAGGTTAACACCCGAGCCTCCCCCTGCTCAGCTCCCAGCAGCCTGCCTCTCCAGACTATGGGGTAGGGGCAAGGGAGAAGAGGAGTGCCAAAGCCAGACAGAGACCGAACACCGGGGCCTCCGAATAATGGGCAGCAATTCAAATGCTTGCTCCATGCCTTGGTGGGTACAGAAACATCAGATGTTTATTAAATGACATAACGGTGGCAACTACTCCATACAGCCAGCCCAAAAGTGTATGCTGTCACTTTAAAAAAAATTGAGCTGATGCCAGGCTAGTCATGGTAATGCTCCCATGGCATGATTAGATTCATGCCCAGGGTTGTATTTGCATATGATATTCAGGGCATGATTTTTTTATTGTTCTTAATCAGAGCCGAATGTCAACAAAATAAATGAAGTTGCGAGTTGAAGTGAAATTTTTATCACATCAGGGATGTGCTTTTTCTCCCATTTATCACAGCCCATATTGAGAGAGTGAAATTTTTTGAAAATGTGGTAATCAATGGAAGAGCTCCATATGGCAGGGATCAAAGGTGTTACATAGTGTGTGGTTCTGCTTTATTGCCAGCCAGTACTGTTAATTGGACAACAAGATCAGAGGCAATATTAAAATCCAATTAAATTGATATGAACAGATTGCCAAGTGATGTACACTAATGTATAATTGAGTATCAAGCAAATGCAAGTCCCCATCTTCTGCTTCTACCTCCTGAATAAATGATGGCGCCATAGAGGACAGAAACAAGTTTGCACATTAGCGCCTCAGCTCTGGGCTCTCATTTGTTACTTTCAGAGTTGATGACTTTTGCTTTTCCTGAGTCGGTCTTAAAGAGACAGACCTCTTCCCTGGCCCTCCAGTACCCCACCCTTTGCCCCCCACCTAGAATGCCTTTTCTTCCCTGAAATCACATTCTCCGTTTGGGCTCAGAAATGAAACCCGCGTTTCATATGCTTCATTACATGTCTATTATATAGCAGGTCCTAAGGAGCAATGCATTGATAATATATTGTGCTAGTTGTAAATGATCTGTCCATCTGGAGCAGCCTGCTAACACATTTCTAATGCCATCTCCCAGATATAAATTATAGCAGAGCACTTCCCAACCCAAAAGGCAAGAGAAAACAAGTGAGCAGAGCGCCAACTGGGCACGGCTGGAACACCTCGCTCTCTCACCGGACAGACGCACAAGGAAGGTCCAGAGGAGCAGCGAAAAGAGTCCTGGGCCCTGGATCCCCACAGCGGATCGCAGGGCTGGGCTGGCCGGTTGGGTTGCCAGCAGGAGCTGAAGTGGCCTCCATTCATTCCTCTCCAAACAAGGCCCCGGGAAAGGACAGGAATCCAGAGGAAAGCAGTCCCTCCCACTCAATTAGAGCAATTAGCTCACAGGCCATAAGGGGGCCAGGCCTGGCTGAATAGGATCCCCCTGCCCCATCGTTTGTTATCTGAGCTGAGCTCACACAAATTAATGAGGAGAGGGAACGAGTGAAGCCAAGGGCTGTTGCTGGCAAACACTCTGGGGGCCTCGTCCTTTCCTCCCGAAGAACGGCCCCAGATTACCCCCAACAATAAAACCTGTTAACTTATACAACTTTGCTTAAGAAACAAGCCTGATGGGACATTGGCAGACTTCCCTACTGCCGACCAAGAGCCACTTCAGGCAGCGGCGGCTGCTCAGGCCTGCAGAGTGCAATGGAATGGTAAGCAAGGAGCGGACTGTTTACTACAGCAGCCAGACTGTCTCCGGCCATAAAGGTCTGTGTTGGAAAAGTTCTTTTCTCACCTATATATTACTAGAATTTTTTTTAAAATTTGGATAAGGAAGGGTACTGACCAGACATTATGGCTTGCTGTCAGATATAACTGCTCAAAAGGAAGCATCTTTGGGCCTGGGGGAGGGGGCAAAAGTGTCATAAGTGCCTGCCTGGCAATTACAAAGTCCTAAGTTTGATCCTGGTACAAAAAAAGCATCTTTGACTCTCCCAATTTTGATGGAACCTAGCTAACACATAAGCCCATTTTAGCATTATAGGAAGAGGAAAAGAAGGGACATGAAGGGAAGGGAAAGCTCATGTAGAGCAGCGGCCAGAGGGAGTGTTTTAACTAGGTTGGAGCCAAGTTGCAGTATTAGGCACACTTCAAATTTTGACCTACCAGAACACTTATGTCTCTACAAATAGGTTCACTCTCTTAAAGATCAGCTTTTATTTGTGGGCCTAAAAAAACTAAGATGGTATCTATGCTCATAAACCCATTTGAATTTTCTCTTTTTGGTTTACAGAAAAAAAAAAAAAAAAAAGGATTTCCTGCTCAGTAGTTACTTACCAGCAACTGTTGAATCAATTCCTTCACTTAATTTCCCTCAAAGCCCTCCTCCTGACTTAGGTCCTAGCCATGTCAATCTGCAATTCACCTCAAAAAGGGAGCAAATAGAACAGAGCATGAAGGCAGCTCTAGTGCCACTCAATAATACCTCCTAGACAAGGGCTTCACCACAGATAAAGCTGGCGAAGGGTCCTAGTAACAAGACCAGACCAGACCAGATCACCTTCTGCCTAGAGCTATGCTCTTGGATGTGATGGCTAGCTCAGGGCCCAGACTCCACTGAGTGGTAAGAATATGCCACTTCTTAAATACATAGCTGCACTCCCTGGGCAATATCAAAGGGCCTTCTGAAAACAGGTGAGCCTCTTTCCCAAAGCTACTCTTTGACTTAAGTAATTTATTGGAACCTTCTTGCCCATATCATAACTAATGTGTTGACTTGCATTCAGTCTAAAGGAGAATGAGACAGAAGAGAGACAGACAGAGAGAGAGAGAGAGAAAGAGAGAAAGAGAGGGAGAGGGAGAAACAAAGACAGAGATAGAGACAGACACAAAGAGGAGAGAGACAGACAGAGGCTGAAATGCATGGTAGAACTTAAGAGAGCGTAATGGAGATTACGGATAGTTTAACAAAATAAATCAAGTAGCTTGCCACAAATAAAACAAAATGTTATCTTGAAACACTATCAGGTTCACTGGGTGATAACCTGTTCTGGTGCTTAAAATATGAGGGTGGGGTGAGATCAGGGGGTGAGGAATTGAGCGATACTGATTAGAACAGCTCCTGCGTCTCTATGGCTGTGCAGCACCACTCCTTGCCTTCATCACATCAAGGCATGAAATATTATTCTCATTTTTCAGAGGAAGCAACAGAATCTCAAAAAGGTTAATAATTTCCCCAAAGTCATACAAGGGGAGAGACAAAACACGAATTCAAATATGATCACCCTAACTTTAATTCATTTTTAAACGGTCTTACATCTATCCTACCCAATTCAGCTTCCCAGAGTTACTCTATAAGAAAGATCATACCACAGTCTATTTAAACTGCAAACTCCAACCCATCATTGCATGGAGGCCCAGATTCAAAGATGTTTAAAGAAATGGTAGTTAAGGGAAAGCCAGGTAGCTCAGCGGACAGAGGGCGGCATCCCCGCACCCCTGGGACGTGCTGCCATGGCAACTGAGACTGTGTGTTGTGGTGCACATCCATAACCCCAGAGCTTGGGAGGCTAACAACGGAAGGATCACTGAGTCCCATCTACATAGTGAGACCCTGTAGACACTTACTAAACACAAAAAATAAATAAAAATGACAGTTATAGCGAAAAACCAAAGGAGAGCTTCAAAGGACCATTCTGAAGGCTGCACACCAGGAACCTGTGTGCCTGAGTGTCAGGATTTCTGCTAAACATCCTATGACCTCCAGTAGTTCACTAATGCTGTTCTTTTGTTTTCCTCTATGAATAGTGGAACCAGTAACCTACCTGTTTCTTAAGTTACTATTTTTATAAGCAATAAAATCACTTCAATATCTTCATGAAATAAATCTAACAAAACACCACTATTATCATATTTATTCTGATGTTCCTTTTTCTAGACACCATGGTAGGGCTGAATTAAGTGCTAAGTATATCTTCCACGTAAAAGACTTCAGAGCCAGCGCAACCCACTGCATCTTTACTCTGCTACCAAGCGTACACAAGAACAGGTTGCTACTAGGCTCAGCAGCTCAGTCTTCCAGTGACCATGATAGACGGGGCCTCCCTCCTGGCCCAATGAACAGGAAGCACAAGCAAGAAGTCAGAGATGTCCAGTGTCATTTGTTACAGCTCCATAACCTCCTCTTATGGACAGATACAAATCACACAGAAAGCCTGTCTCTGGGGAGAAGCAGCCAAGGAAAGTTGGTTAGAATGTGAAGACATGGCATGAAGCAGACCCACTGAAGGAAGAAATATTTATGAGGCACCTGCTTTTATAACAAGCTGTGCAAGTGTGCAAGACACCTTATTCTTCCTGAGCCGGGAAATCCAAAAGGGCTACTTCGTATTATAATAAGAAGCAGTGGTCTTTCAAGGAGTTGATTGAAATTATTAAAATATTTGCCTTTCACAGATACTATTCACTATCCAAGTCTGTCCCTAGTCTAGGAAGGGAAACATTCCCTATCTGAAGTACTTCCTGGTAAATCTGCTTAGAATTTTTCATTCTCTTTATTTCTCCACAGTTATTCATTTATAAAAGTATGGCTACACTTAAAAGAGAGAAGATATTCATCTAGAAGTATTAAAGTGTAACAGAGTCACTCCAGGTGTGGTGTCACACTCCTGTAATTCCAGCGCTGGGGAGGTTGAAAATAGGAAGATCACTACTAGTCCCAGCTGCATAGTGAGACCCTGTACATAAATTTTTTTAAAAATATATAACAAAGTCGTGAGAATTTTTATAGACTTCTGCTAAAGGCTAATGTGATCAACATTATTTTTAAACAGTTGCCCTCCCCATGGGGAATGAGTCTTTAATGCCACATTGAGCCAAATAAACACATTTGTAATTTCTTCATTTAAGAATTTGCACAAACTTCTGATTTGTTTATGAGAAAAACAATTGTCTGCTCTAGCAGGCTTCTCCTAAGAATGGTGTTATCCTCCTTTTCGCCTCCTCTGCCCTTCACTTTTCATTGTTCCTGAGAGTCTTTTGTTGTGGTAGTGGTTTTCCACTATGAATAACCTAATGGAGTGGGCAAAAGAACCAAACTAATGCCATGTTGTATTTAGGCACCATCTTAGAGCTTAAGTTTCTGTTTCCTTAAGTTTATGCCTTATAAATGTTGCCATAGTTACTAACTCGATGCCACCTCATGCTTTGTAATAAGACCATTTGTTCCCTATGTGAAATGTCAAACACCTTTATCCCTATGTCATAAGCTAAGCCCCCACACTTTGTAGGAGTATTTCTGTAGCTGCACTAAATTACATCATCACCCTATCTCCAGGCCTGGAACTAGACCTGGAACTAAAACTATGTGACTCTTCTCCCCTCCTGACCTTTGGGGGTCGGGGATCAGCCATGTGCTGGGTGGCCCCCACCCACTAATAAACATGCGTGTCTCAACATCTGGCCTCCCCAGGTGACTCATTTAGGTAAGCATGTTAGCTATAGCACTAACAGTACATGGCACGAGGCCTTAGGAAAAGCTTATTCCAGAGATTTAAAAAGAAAAAAGGATCTACTCCAGAGGCTGCTGGAAAGATATCACATTCTGTAATCCTATGGCTACTTTTTCAATTCTTTTCATTTTTATCATTGTTTATGAAACTGGAGTTTGCTGCAATTCAGGTTCTCCATATATCAGATAAAAACACACATTTGTAAATATAAATACATACTTGTGTAAGTACAGATAAATACCCACACATATACACACCTTTGTATACAGACATTTTAAAAGCCCAGTTGAAGTGTGTGTGCTGTTGGAGGCAGCTTCAGGTGTAAGCCAGAAACACTGTGGAGTGATCAGAAGGACCCTGACCTGAGCAAAGCCACCTCAGCCGCTCTAGCCTCTGTCCCTCAAGAGAAGCCTTCGCTCTTTGGGCTTCTGTGGCCTCACCCAACAAGAAGATCCAGGCAGACAGGCAAGGACATCTCTTCCTGTTTGCCCATCCAAGGATCTACTCCAGAGGCTGCTTTCAGTTTGTAAATGTTAGTGGGTAAGTTCAAGGTTCATGTAACTGGAATTCTGACAGAGTAAAGTATGACAGTCAATGGCATAAAAGGGAAACTGAGACATAAGAAAAAATATGCTATCAAAATAGTGGAATTGCTGGAGATTTCTGTTTTTTCCCCAAATGCTATCTATGCTATCTTATTTGTATAACTACAATACAACACAAAATTAAATATAACAGTCTATATCATTACCCACAGAAAGTGCCAACACATAAAAATCATTCCTTATATTTATAGACACACAAAATAATTATGACCAAATCCATATGATTATCAATTCTGATTTTTCAATAGCTAATTCTCTTCAGCAACAGCATTTATTTGTCTAAAGATGTGAAATGAACTAGTTTGTTGAACACTTCATTATCCAATTGTTTACTTTGGCATCACGCATACTATAATCAATGTCTAACGTCACTGCATCTTACACTGTCCACCCATGCACTCATGCTTGTTGCCATGACCAAGTTGAAATTCTGGGGTTCATACTTAGTGCCAAAAGTCGTAAAAGTCATGTTATATTGGAAATGGCCAGGGAATTTGGGTCTCTCTCTATAGCCTTATTCACTGTCATTGTCCAAACTTTGACAACATGATGTGATTACATAATAACTCAGGCAGGAAGCATGTCAGACACCAACGGGAACACTAGTGAGACCTCCCATGGAGTTATCTGCATTTGTTACCCTGCCTGCATGTGAAGTCAGGTGAAAACTACCACTGGCCATCCTGGAGCCTTGAAAATTTCTAGTCACTTCCTTCCCCACTGCTGCCCAACCAAACACAGTCTCTTCTCTGGGAGAAATTCCATGCTAAAGGAAAAGGCATTTTCTCTAAGTCATTACACACTGAATTATTTTACTCAACAAAAAATACTGTGGGTCACAGAACAAAAGTCAGCTACAGCAAAAATGTCTTTGGAGGGTTTGATTGTAAGAAGTCAAGCTTTAAACTGCCTTTCTTTGAGTTTGAAGAGCTTCCCATGGCTTCTGTACCTCACCAACCGGGGAGCTCTCCAGAGAAGCTGGTTCAGCCAATCGCTCAAAAACTTTTACCTACATGGTCTCAAATCTATTGCTACCAACACACTTCTGAGGTCCACAAAGAAAGAAAATGCAACTGCTGCAGGCTTCAGGGCCACAGGAAGACCTCAGTATTGATATTCTTCCTCTTCCTTCCATGAAAAATCTCCACAGAGCAGAAAAGCAACAGGAGTCCTGGGCAGCCATTGGAGAAATGGGACAACCCTTTCAGCTGGAAGAATGTCCCTCCTGAACTTCACTGTGGCATCTCATTCTCATTTTGAAGGTAGCTCCTATTTTCTTCTCCAGTTAGTGTTGTAACTTTAAAATAGACAACAGATTTTTAATAAGCTCTAGCTCTAGCTAGATGTGGTAACACACACCTGTAATCTTAGCACTCAGGAGACTGAGGTAAGAGTTTACAAATTTGAAGCCAACCCAGGCTACATTGTGAGGCTCTGTTTTAAAGAAACAAGTGATTCCTGCTTTTCTCAGGTTTCAGAAAATCCTTGTCCATCCAAGATTTGGAGATCTTTAAAGAAAAGAGGGAACTGTGGAGAGAGACAGTAAGTGACACAAGACCTGTCCGGGCATTGTGTGGTTGCACTGGACAGAGTAGCTGCTCCCTGGATGCTAAAGGTAAGCTACCTTGGTTCTTATCACAACTGGGCTGCTTAGTAGAAATAATCTGGGACAAAATATTTTACCTTCTTAGGTGTGAGGCTTTCACCTAAGCAATGGGGATAACAGTGCCTTCTGCAATGGGTCACTGTGAAGAGAAAATGAGTGCTTATAATAGCAACTGGGACTTGGTAGCTGCCAAGTATTTGCTATTACTGTTGTCAGGTTGTCAATGTGTGTCTTTGTGTAAGTAATCATCCCCCTCCTCCAGTCTCCATGTGCAAAATAATATTAGTAGCATCCTAATCCACCCACCTTGATGTATAGAGTTGTTGGAAAAGATCAAATGACCCAATTGATGTGAAACGTTCTTTGGGATGGAAAAACACTTCACAGTAATACTTGTAATATATTGCTTTTTCAATATAATAATATTATTCCTCAATTAAAAATGAGCCCTTCCTCTTAAAGGAATTAAAAAGAAAAAAGAAGACCAATCATGGGTTGGCCAGCAACTCTATCATAGTTGAGGGAAGACTTGAAAAGACTCCCCCACCCTGTCTTTTACTTCCAGCTAACCTGCATTTCAGTACCACATGGTTTAGTTGTGTGCAGGAGAATAAACAGGGACTGGGGTGGCCAGGCTGAGAAGCCCGCACGGCTTCAGCTCCCTGGCAAGTCATTTGTGCTTGCTCCGAGTAGCAAGACAGTATGCTTTGGGTGGAAGCTGTCTTACACCCAGCCTGCTCTGGAATCAGATATGTTTTGGGCACTGCTCATCATTTCAGGGCAATGCAATTTCTGACCCCAGTAACTATCATGGGGCATCGGCATATGCTGCTGTCAGAATTTCCCAGTCCTAGTAGCTGGGCAAGCCAGAGGATAATTTGGAGTTCGGGCTTCACACAGGCAACCCACCAGCCCTCCTTGATGTTGGCTGGACTGAACTTTTGGATTGAAATGACCACTTGTGCAGGTGCCAGGCAAGCCTGGTTGGAAGCAGCCGGATGCCAAGTGAGCCAGCCCTGCTGATGCTCCAAGTCAGAGGCTGATTGCATCTTCTTTTTTCTATTCTGACAACCCAGTGCCCGCAAACACATGCCATAGACAGTACAACTGCCTGTCTTCTGCACAACGTCCCCTCCATCTCCGCCTGCCTGAAGTGCTATGTCCAGGGCTGTCATTTCACTCACATCATTTCCACACACCCCATATGGCTTTCAGTAATTAGGGTTTTTTCCGCCCCTTAAAAGTGTTTTGGCTCCTTCTCTCTCCCTCCCTCACCCCATTCACCAATCATGGAAAGGTAATTTGACTATTATATATTGAAGGAAATAATAATTAATATTCATTAAGTTTGTTCTGAGCTTAATGTCTCAGTACTTCACATAAATTGTCTCAGTCCCCAACAAGTCTACAAGGTAAGGTCTATTATTATCCTCTGGTGGCGATGACCAGACCAAGCCACCCACATAGCACATTTTCTGCTGAAAGCCATGCAGCCCCCATGAGATAGAAGTGGGATCTTGTAGAGTCCAAAATTTCAGAGAAATACAGCACAAGAACCATAGAGTTTAAAAGCACCATGAGGTTTCCTGGGAAGACTGAATGGGAAGGGAACACTAAGATCTTAGTTGAGTTTCTACACATGGAGCTACATCTTCCTAATTATATAGTCCAAACGCATTTTCTTTTACTGGCTTCCATGAGAAGAGCACCTTGGAGAGACCTGCTGTAGCTCCTCACAAGGAAGAAGGTTCTCGAGGGGCCTGCAGCACAGGCTCTGGGTCTGAACTCAAGAGTCCCGTTTTCACATGGGTAACTATACACATAGGCCTACTTGCTCATACAGACTTCCAGAAACATAATTACACCTTCCAAGTACAATGCTATGTTTTGGCCTATCAAAAAATAATAATTAAATAGTCAAAAACTCCCTGTGTCTATCCCTGGGGACATACCTGTAGCACTAAAGATGACATTCAGGGATCCTGTCTAGATGGAGATTACTGCAATCTATAGAGAAGACAGGCATTAAATGAATGATTATAAATAATTAAAGGAACAATGACAAGAAAGGAATGCACTCTAAAGCAAAATACAGAGTGCTTTTGAGAAAAATGGGGGCAGGGAGTAGCTAATTTCCTTTAAACCCATGGCATCCTTCATGGAATTTGAAATGAATGCTTTCAAAATCACCCCAAATCCTGAAATCACTTAATAAATATTTCTGAATTAATATCCTAGACAAGGGAAATGAGGTAATGCTTGCAAACCGGAGAAACACGTGGCAATTTCTTTATACTTCCAGAGTTGGGAGAAAGTTGAAATGAGCTCGAGCAGAGAATGACAAGAAACACAGGGCACACTTTGCTGTGGTTACAGCACTAGCCAAACTAGCTGGATTGTTTTGGGCCTCACTTTCATGAGGCTTAATACAATCAGGAAGGGCTTAGACGCCCAGCCAGGATAAATACCCCACCAGGAGCCTGATCAAGGAGAGAACCAGAAACCAACTGGCCTGGCGGTGCCCAGACACACATGTGAGCCGCTCCACCAGCCAATAACGCTGGCCCCCTCTGGGGGCTCCCCACCCCCCACCAATCAACACATTCTTAAAGTCGCCTCAGGCTGCTGAAGCTCATAATCAGACCTGGGTTGGATTGCAAACATCTCTATACTGCCAGTGCTGGCTAATATGATTAGGCACAGAGAATTAGCCAAATAAAAGGGATGGAGACCACGGAGCCAGAGAGACAGGAAGACGAAGGGAAGAAAGGGAGTGTGCCATCCACAGAAGGGGGAAAGGAAGTGAGAAAGACCTTGTGACACCCCAAAGGGCAGGAAATGAAGACAAAAAACCCACTCAAATCTAGATAATTTGTTGCTCAGTCAAATCACTAAGCAGGCAGTCAGCAAATACGAAGGCCCAACTCCATGCAAGCATCCTGTGATGTAGGTGTTTCTATGAACAAAGAGTTGTCACTCCTGTTCCCATCCAGCTCACAGCCCACTGGAAGACAGACTGAAAACAAAGGCTAGGGAGTCCCATGCTGAAGCCACCCACCAAGGTAGTACATGTACTTGCAACACATTTTTGAGCAGGAAAAGATGAATCAATCAACCAAGGAAAATAAACAGCTACAGGACTAAAAGGTTAATTCTCTGAATCAACTTGGCTAAGCTACAGTGTCCAGTTGTTTGGAGAAACACTGGTCTAAATGTTGCTGTGAAGATATTTCTCGATGAGATTAACATTTAAATTAGTACAGTGTGAGCAAAAATGATAGTTCCCCATAATATGTGAGGGTCTCTCTGGAGAACCTTATCCAATGTAGACATTAAATATGCCCATTGATTGTGAGAGAGTTCTGAATACCAGGATTGTCATAACGTGAAAATTTTCCCCTTCCTACAGTTGAGGAAATGAGTTGTGACAACCCTGGCCAGAGTGCTGGGATTACAAAGAGGAAACGGAATGCTAAGGGAGTAGAGAGGGCCCTTGGGAACTCTCAGGAGCATCAGAGTATTGGGCAGGCAGAAATACAAAGCATAAGGAGGCGTTGCCAGCCAGAAGACAAGGCCCAAGTTTCAAACAGGAAGTGAGGAACTCTGAACACAGAATCTGTGTGCTGTCTACAGACCCGCCTCCAACCCTCAACACCAGGACCAGCTCCCCGAGCCCTGCCTGCTGGATGTGCCCCGATGAGTTCCTTCTCCCAAACTTTTGAAGCTGCCCAGAGAAGGGCATCCCACTGGAAGGTTAGTGCCTCCAGGTCTTCCATCCAAGAAGGAAAGCTGGAAACCTGCACCCCACTTGTGCAATCTCAAAAGGGTTAAGTCACAACTTCCCCCTTCCCCCTCCCCAAATAGTGGCAATCTTTCCTAATCATTTCCATTTCTATTCCTGTTTAATTCTCCCATTCCTCTCTTTGTTTTCATGACCTGTGGGAACCTGAACTCCAGCTGGAGGTAGAGTCTGCCTTTATACTTACAGCAGATATTTAAGCAATTATCCTGTCACTGGGCTTTGCCTGGCGTCCTCCATATGGGTTGATCCCAAGCAAGGCATTTAGTTTCTCCTTTGTTCCCAGTGCATTGAGTAAAATTGTTCCAGCAAGCTGCTGCCCTTGAGCACTGAGACTTGGAAGATGGGGGTAATCTTGGTTAGCAATCCTCAGTGTCAACCTAGAGGCAGGAAGGGGTAGCTTTTGCTGTTGTCATCCCCAAGCTCTGCCCAACCAGTGCTGGGCACGCTGTCTCCCTCCAGCAGCAGAAGTTCTAAGGTAGGACTCATGTCTGCACCATGCCACAGTGGAAGTGGTGCGAAGCACAGGCATGTGACTGTGTTGAACTCTGCCTGCTGCCCTGGGCCTGGGCGTGCATGCTCTTCTTTAGGGCTTCCAGGAGGACAGGGATGAGGCAATCAGAGGAGCGTATTTATCTCATCAGTTTCCTGGGACTCTGACGCCCTCAAAGAGGAGGTCCAAGGAGAATCTTCAGTCTTAGTTATTTTGACTGCTGTAACAAATTACTACAAAATAGATGGCTTACAACAGCTGCAGTGCATTCTGTCGTGGTTCTGGAGGCTGGAAGTCCAACACTTGTAAACCTGAACTAAACTCGAAGCATGATCTGGCATGATGTAGGGAAGAATCTCTTCCTCGCCTCCTTCAGGCTCTGGGGATGGTTAGAGTTCTTTGGTTTCTGGCTCCATTGCTCTCGTGTCAGCCTCCATGACCGCATGGCCTTTCCTCCACATGTGTCAAGTTTCTCGCTGTCCTCTTTCTCATCAGGACTCTTCGGATGACACTTAGGGCCCACCTGGGTAAACCTTTGAGATCCTTAGCTTAATTACACCTGCAAAGACTTTGTCATAGGGGGTAACAACCACAGTCCCAGGTGTGAGTATCTTTTAGAGAGTATTATTCTTTAACTAAACTTCTTGCTGCAATCTCATTACTAAGTTATCTCAGGGTAAGAAAAGGGACTAAGAAGGAAGGTGGGCAGGCTTTCCTCTAACCCAAGGCCAAGGGTTAAGGGAGCACCATGACCCTCAGAGATGAGTAAGGGGTCAGAAACTGCACAACTACAGAGTCAAAGATATGTGTTCTATTAGGATACATCCCCAGGTTCCTGTTGCTTTCCTTCCCAGTGTACCCATGTGGGTCACTGTCCTGCTCTGCCTGTCTCCTACTTTATGACCTGCAGTAAGCTACAAAGTTCCTCCTCCCCCTCAAGATATCCACATTCCATTCCTGGAATTGATCAGTGTTCCCATACTTAGAAAAAAAAAAAAGTGTCTTCATATACATTAAGAGTCTTGAAATGAAGCAATTTCCCTGGATTATCTGGGTGAACTTCAAATTCCAAAGCAAGAACGAGAGAGGAGGCAGTAGATCATGGAGGCCAAGATTGGAGTGATGTGGCCACTAGCCAAAGAGTGCCCAGGCCAGCTAGGAGGATCAAGGAATCATTTCTTCCCTAGGCCTCTGAGGGGAGAAGGGTCCTGCTGACACCTTGATTTGTGGAGGAGAAAACAACTTCAGACTTCTAGGCTCTAGAACTATAAGGGAATAAAAGTGTGTCATGGTAACTGCAGAAACTAAGGCGACACCTGCTGACTTTACACTGTGCCCACCTCTGAGCTCTGCCCTCTCCCTGACCATAACTCCTAGTCTATCTTGTACCAAGACTACTGTCATTCACCACTTCAGAGGAGCTTCTAATCCTCCTGCTGACTTCTGGTAGTAAAGACTTGAGTTTCCTGGCAAGGCAAGGTGTATGCATTGTTAGAGGCTGAGGTCAGGGTTTCCAGGACAAGACCCTAGGTACAGAGAATGGGATATGAGGCTGAACATAAGGGACCACCAAACACACTGGCCAGTGCCTTTCCTTGGCAATGCAGCAGGGTCATGTGTGCTCTGGGTACAACCCCTGAGTAGGGTCATGCAGGAGCACAACAGCCTCAGAGATAAAACTGCAGAGTCAGAGCTGCGTGCTCCCCTTCTACTGTGGCCTCCATCTTACTTTCCTGGCAAAATGCATTGGTATTTCCCTTTGGTGACAGTCCCTCACCTTTACAGAGTGCTTTCTGCTTTTATAGTTCTCCACTTGCATCACTTTAAGACCCACACAGTGAGACACAGGGGAGCACAAACTGCCCTATGTTGTAGCAAAGAATATTGAGTGGAGGTCCAGACATTTGCAAGAATGATGCAACAGTCTGTCACACACCCTGGGTCCAGCCCTCACTTACTTTGGCTCTCCTCTGTGGTCCTGACTCAGTGGCTCCTTTATATGAGAGCAGGAGCTACAGGAGCAGGAGCAGGAACAGCGTAGGCAGGCTGTCACCAGCTCACTCTTGCACACACTCCTTTACTCCTCTCAGTCTCCCAGTGAGGCAGGAATGACTTACCACCCTCATACAAGCACAAGGAGACTAACTGCTTTGTGCAGGTTTAACTGATGGAGTATGGAGGCATTAGGATTGGATAGTTTGGTCCTGGTGTCTGTGCTCTTAATGCAAGGGTGGCTAGCATAGCATTGCAAGGCTTTTTTCTAGAGCTGAAAGTCAACAAAAGTGTGTGGCATTCAAAGCACTCTCCAAAGCAAAGAACCAGAGACAAAATGTAAGTAAATCAGCCCTTTAGAATGAAAGTGATAGTGCTTTGAAATTCCTATTGGAGACTCTTTCCACCAGATGTGTCCCACCTTAGTATGGTCATCATTAACCACACATGTTTGGGATCCACTCTGTGCCTGAGTGTGTGGGGGTGGGGGTGGGGCTGTGTTAGCTTATGGACAGAAAGATGAGGGGCAGACCCTCCAGATGGCCCACCAGAAACTCCCATCAGGCCTCTCTCAGTGCCCCTGCTCCATCAAAGGGACTTTGAGTTTGGAGTCTGCGTAAATTAACAACATTCCTCCTCTTTATTTATCTGCCTTCTGACTGTGATAAATAGCCCTAGGGAATCCTGGCTTCCTATTCTGGGTTGAGAGAATAATGAAACATCCCTGCCTACATTTCACACCAACACAGTGAGTAAGGTGTACATTACAAGGTGTCTGTATTCCAGTCATACTTTATGGATCCAGTCCCTGGAAGTAGCAAGTGTGCTCATGGCCATCATTCCAAAGATTCCCAAGTCACCCGAGGCAGGGGAAACAGGCTGCCAGCCCCTTGCAGGAGGAGCTGAGACTCCTCTGCAAGAACTGACAGCCCTGCACTCACAGCTAATGCACATAGGGTCTATGGAGCAGGAACAGGCTGAGGAAGAATGAAAGATGGGTCAGGGGGGCTCTCAAGTTGAATCCCTTTGTTGCATAGATATGAAACTGAGGTCCAGAGATGGAAAGGTATTTTTCCAAGAGTACACAGTAATAAGAGCTGTGGCACCCTGGGTAATTTCCATCAAGCTCCACATGAGTATGAACAGAAAAGCTGGGCAGCGTATGAAAATTACAGGCACTGAACAAGTCGCATGACAGGGAAGACTTACAGGATCAAGACGGAGGGGTAATAAAAAAGAAACCTAGAGAAGTGAGCCTGACATTTCAGGCTACTCTTTTCAGGCTTTAAAGGCTCAGCCAACTCCAATAGAGACGTCTTAGAGGTATAAAATTAACAGACATTTTAACAGATCATCTTGTGGACAAGGGAAAAAGCATAGTGCTCAGGATCCATCAAGACAGAGGGACGGGCAGGACTCTAAACTCTGGCATGTGAAGGAGCAGAGCCTTGTCCTAGGAGGAAGGATTGACCAAATATCAGGAACCAGTCCTCCCACGAACTGAAAGTCAGGTTTGGACTAACCATCTTCATTAGATCGAGGCGATCTTATATTTCTAAGGGTTTCTGGGCTTCTCAGATGTAAATTAAATTCTCGCTAAAGAAAGGTAAACTTATATAACCTCAAACTGCTATTAACTTGTGTTCATATACTCTACCTGATTCTCAATAACTAGGCAGATAACAGAGATATTAGGCACAGAATTTAAAGTAATTATTCTTAATATGGTCAAGGAATTTCTCAAACATATGTAGAAAGTCTACTTGAAAATAGCTTTAAAAAATTAAATAACATTCTAAAATGAAAATGTAAAATTTTTTAAATCTACAGATGATTTCAAGAATAAATTAAGCGCAGCTAAAATGTGTATTGATGATTTGGAAAATAGGTTAGAAGAAAACTTCCAGAGCAAAGCAATAAAAGATAAAAGGATAAAATATGGGAGAGAAAACATTCAAAACAGTCCAAGATTTATTGCATAGGGGGGAAAGGATCTAAGAAGTATAACTGCTATCACGGAAAAGTAAAAGAGAACTAGGAAGAGAAATATATGAGACCTTTTTTCCCAAAAATGCTAAAAGACAAAAAAGGCATAGCATTAACTATGAATCTCAGATGGGATAATTTTTTAAGGGTGAATCTCTGTCATCAGAAAAAACTGACAATTAGCCCACAAAAATAGGTGGCTCTTTAAGTTTAAAAAAGAAGAAAAATTGCAGGAACAGTAGAACCTACATTTGAATTCCTATCAGAGCCAAATCTCCCAGTAGTATAACCATGTCTTAAAAGTGCTGAGACAACAACTGCCATTAAACCTATACCCAGCTAAAATAGCCTTTGAAAGGATCAATGAAATTAAAAAATTACAAACTGGATTTGTCCACAGATACAAACTATATTTCTATAGATAAAAAGAAATAATTGCAGATGGAAGCTTAACGATACAAGAAGACCTAAAGAGCAACACAGGGCTTAGCAGATGCCAAACTAAGTGAACAGTTACTATCTAAGATAATGAAGTGTCTTATAAGACTTAAAATATCCACAGAATAAAAGCATTATAGTAGCATATAACTGCAGGTGGATAAACAAAAAGTGCCTAGGGTATCCACTTTATCCAAAAAGTGATGAAAGTGCTAATCTCTTTTATTTATTTGTCATATCAGGGATGTGCAATTTTTGAGCAAACTCTATAATACCCACTAAAAATGTAACAGACAAGCTAATGGAGGGAGAAATTATAATAATAAAGAAGTAATACATCCAAGTGAAAGTAAGAGGAGTAGAAAGCCACGGGTGAGACAAAAATCAAAGAGTGAGAGTGAAGATTTAAACCCAGATATATTTCTAAATACATTAAAAAGCAAATGGACACAGAATGCCTCAGTTAGAAGAGAAATATTCTCGGTCTCAATGGCAATGGCCAAATCCCAAATATATGCATAGCCTGGTGGTGACACTCACTGAACATAATTATACAAAAATGTTGAAAAGATATTGTATAAATACCCCAGCCAAAATACAGTGGTCCCTCACTTATCACAGAGGTTATGTTCCAGACACCCCTGAAATAAGTGAAAATCAGCAAGGTAGCAAACATATATATATATATATATATATATATATATATATATATATATATATATATATATATGCTTTATAAATCCTTCCCATGCTCTTATAAACCTTTCCCACTTTTAAAAACACTTCTAATGTTCTTAATCATTTTCTAAACTCATAAACCTGCATAATTTTAACACCATGTGTATACTGTACGGTACTGCAAAATCCCACCGTATAGCAAAACCTCTGCAAAAAATAATTCAGATTTATATATTTTTTTAAAACCTACAAAACAGTGAGTCTGTAAAAGTCTAACTGAAATAACAAGGAACTATCATAGAGTTGGCAATCCAAAGTTCATACTAGATAAGAATTTAGGGAAAAATTATTCATTGGAGATTTAAAAAATGTTTGCAATGATTTAAAACATTCATTCAACTGACCAAGAAAAATGATGACATTCTGAATTTACATGTAGGCATTAATTTACCTTACCACTGGCAAGGGTCTGAAGTGGTAAGAAGAGTATCTACAGCTTCAGAGGAGCATATTAAATGAAGACAAAGAGAAGAAAGGGCAAAAATAATAAACAGTCTAAGTAAGTAATGGAAATCAATGAACTTGAAGAGAGAAATTTAAAAGGGAACTGAATATGAAGAAAAAAATTTAATGAAATAGAATAAGAAAATCTGACAGAGCAAACAGATGGATGTCAAATGCTAAGAGAAAAAGAAGGAAGTTACCACCAGCCCATGTCCCCAAGGGAGCTTGGCTTTTTCTCTGTCAAGCCAGACCTCCCTGTGTCATGCAGAGTGACTAATTGCCATTAGACCACTGCTTTTGTTCATTTCAAATACCAATCATAGAAATAAGATAGGGAACTGTTGTGACCACGAACCACCTACTCAGCCTCAGAACTTGCACAAAATATGGCATTCTCCCCACCATAGCACATGAAGAAACCATGCCTTTCTTTCTACCTAGAAAAGTCCAAGTGTGACCATCTTACATATCCCCAACCACTGCCCACAGCCCTGCTGGGGCCCTACCAAAAATAAGACCAGAGAGGTCCAAAGCCAGGAGAGGACTGAACCAGCCAATAAACTCCACTCCTCAGCCATTTTCCCTAAATCTGAGTTGACTCTTAGTCAACAAAACATGGAAAATTGTTTGATATCAGATGCTTGTCCCCTGTTCTCTACTTGCACAGAATGTTTTGCTCTGCTTTTTGGTATTTTTACTTATCTACTTATTTATGGGGGATAGAGAAGTCATTATTCATAAAACAGAGTTTTTAGTAACAGTTTTGAAAATATTGGTCCTGTAACTGAAACTATACAAACTCTATCTAGACCACTTTTGTAGTATTTGTAAAATTTAAGGAAACACAGAGAAGTTATTCATTTACACAGTCAGCAATGATGAACAGATGTGATCTACCTTGACAGAATTCACATTGAGTAGACAGAACATTAAAAAATGGGAAAAATAACTACAACTTGCAATATAGCACTAGGAGAAAAATTAACTGGGGTCAAGTAAGGTTTCTTTGAGGAGGTAGCACGTTGATGAATTGTAAAGAATGAGAGATGCAAAGCCAGGTGTGGTGGCACACACTTGCAATCCCAGCACTCTGGAAGTTAAGGCAGGAGAATCATTGTGATTCTGAGACCAGCATACCTGTGTAATGGGTTCAAGCATAGCAAGACCTTGTCTGAAAAAAAAATGAAAGCCAACCATGGACAAGCCAGGGACAGTTGTTAGCAAGAGAGAAAAGAACAAGTGTGAAGGCCCAGGAAAGATTTCCTGGTTTGGGCTGCTGTGTGGAAAAGGAGCAGTGGGGAGGACAGTGAGGATAGACACCATCAGTGCCTCTGGGCCATGGTCAAGGATGTGGGCTTTACCTGCCAGTCATGGAAAACTGTCAAAATGTTTTAGAGTCTTTTAACTTGTGGTCCAGTTTTAAGGTGTTGTTATTGAAGTCCATTATATCTTCTAGATCTGAGTTCTCTGTTCTAGGAGCAGTTGGCAAAAATTTTTCCGATTCTCAACACAACTCACAATAATTAAATTATGGAATAGGACCTGTATGCCCATCAACAGACACATGGATGAAGAAATTTATACACACTGAGTACCACTTAGCCAGAAGGGGTAAATTTGAGTCATTTGTATAAAAACAGATGGATCTTGAGATCATAATCCTAGTGAAATAAACCAGAAACAGAAGGATTACTGTCACATAGTTTTTCTTATGTGAGGCACCCAAAATACAAATAATTTAAAGAAGAAAGTAAAAGAGGCATAGTACGAAACTTGGAGGTGGAGATAGTGGGATGGGAGGTAGGGTAAAAGGGAACAAAATGACTGAGATATTGTAAGCGCATATGCAATACCACTTTCCAAAATGAATGCCATTACTCTGTATCATAAATACACTAAAATAATGTTTTTAAGTTGATGGAGTGGATAAGCTAACAGAGGATGGGTAAGAACAGGAAAAGGAGAGACTATGCATAAATAATTAATTACAAACCAAGGTGGTATATGAATTAAACTAGTACTTTGTTGCCTTCAATGAACCAAGTCCACTTCCAGCCATGGTGGTGAAACATAGCATCCGTGTTACTTGTTTTTCTTTTGAGACAAAAGATTACTTTTTGTGAACTAAAACCTCAGTATTCAGATATAATTGCAACATATATATCTTGCCATAAATAACTGGGGTTTGGCTTGCAGCTTGTGTACTCATCTCTAAAAATTTCAGCATCACTGACCTATAGAAATAGAATAGTTTTAGAAATATGGTTGTTAGCTTTTTCACTCATTGGCTTTTAATCTTCAATAAATAGTTCTGTGTTTTTTGTGTTTTTTTTTTTTTTCAAAAGGCAAGGGGTGACTTGGTCGATTAAGCAACAACCCTGAAAGGCAGAACAGAATCTGAAGTTTCGTGCTCCAGAGCAGCCACTCCCGGAGCCAGAAGTGACAAGCCCCGAGTCTCACCGCCAGAGCACCCAGGACCCTCCATTAATGCTCCAAGCTTGTTAGCGCCATGCAGCGCAAGGACAGAAGGCCCGACTGGTCATGCGTCTTCCCTATTCCAGCCCCTCTCAGCACCCTGGGCCTTCCTCTTATTTTCATGAGTCTCTGCATAATTTTTGGTTTTGTTTTGTTCTTGGAGGAACCAAAGATCTGCATAATTTTTAAAAAATTGTAAATGTTTAAATCAAGATACACAATTTAATCTATTTCCTCAAAACACAAGTGGTCTTCATGTAGTTTTCTTTTAATAGCTTATTGGGTATAACAGATACAAAGCCAAGTATGTATTCAAAGTAGATGCCGAATGTGTTTCATCTAGGAATTCATCCCTGAAAATATCACAATGAAAAGGGAAAACATAACCACCGCACCAAAGTGGCCTGGTGCTCCATTTCCTGCCCCTTCCCTCTTACACCCTACTGGACTTCTTCTTCCTTTCCTAACTTCATTTTTTTCCTCCTTTTTGTTCTATTGTACTACCTAGAGCTTTGGTGAAATGTTAAACAGAGGAACAAACATCTTGGTCATGTTCCTGAGCTTAGAGGAAAAGCACAATGTCCTGTAATTAAATACGTTTCTAGCAACCAGATCTTCCTAGACACTCATTGTTGTGTGTTTACTTCTATTCTTGTTTTGCAAGTGTTATATTAGTCAGCTTTCCATTACTATAATAAGATGCAAGCAACCTAAAAGGAGGAAAGATTGTTTTAGCTCATAGTTTCAAAGGCTTTGGTGCAGCTTTACTTAGCTCGTTGCTTTGAGCCTGAGGCAACAGAATTCAATTGTGGGAGTGAGTGCTGAAGAGGTCCTGCTCCCCTTGACCAAGAAGCAGAGAGTTAGAAAAGATGGGAAGGTCCTTCAAGGGCACAAGGAACTAACTTCTTCCTTCTGGATGCCACCTCGTAGAAACAATGCCACTTCACAGTAACACCACACGCTGACAATCAAGGCCTTCACAACATGGACCTTGTGGGATACTGCCAAACCACACCAGGTACTTGGAAGAGTAACGAAGCTGAATTTTGTAGAGTTGGTTTGTGTTTGTTTGGTTTAGTTTTGCATCTACTAAGGTGATCAATTTATTTCAATTTTTTTTTAATATATTTGGTACAGGGTCTACAGGGTCTCACTATGTAGATCAGACTCATAGTGATCCTCCTGTTTATAGCCTCCCGAGCTCTGGGATTACAGGCACGCACCACCACTCCCAGTCTCAATCACCTTCTCAGTGTGTCCCTGGGGTTGGGCTAGCACGGCACACGGGGGGATGGAACCCTGGCTGCTGTGCTCTGCCTAAGCAGGCACTTTAGTCCACTGAGCTATCTGACCAGCTCTCAAATTTTTAAATTTAAAGTAGCAATTGTAAAATTTTTATAAGTGTCACACATTAAATCAATATTTTATTCCTGAGATAAGCAGAAATGAACTAGCATTCTTTTCATATGTCATTGTATTTCATTTGCTAAAATTTTGCTAAGTGTTTGCATATATGACAGGAAGAATAACGGCTCTATTCTCATGCAGTGTTTTGTCTAGTCTTGCTGTCGGTGTGACACTCTCATACATTCAATTGAAAAATATTTTCTCCTGTTCAATTTTCAAGTTTGCCTAGAATTGAAATTATTCTTATGTTGATGGTAAAATTTCTCCCGTGGAGTCTTCTGGGCCTTGAGTTTTCTTTATGGAAAGGTTTTTAACTATATAAGCTCAATTTCTTTTATACAAGGTTATTAAGTTACCTATCTCTTTTGAATGAGCTTTAATAGTTTGTATCTTTTAAGAAATGTGTTCACTTAACCTAAATTGTAGAAGTAATTGGTTAAACCACTCCTTTACTGCCTTTTAAATATCTACAAAATCCATGGTGACTGCTGCCTTCTCATTCCTGATCCTGGTAACTTCTCTCCTTTTCTGTTGATGAGTCTGGGTAGGCTGTTATCAATTTTATTGATCTTCTCAAAAAATGAGATTTTTATTTCATTAATTTTTCTCTATTGCTTTTCTCATCTTTTAAAGTAATTCCTACTATGAAGTCTAATGTTTTCTTCTAATTACTTGGTTTCTTTTGTTCTCTTTAATTTCTCCTGATAAAATGATCATTGATTGCAACTTTTTCCCACTTCCAATACACAGGAGTTAGTACTATAAATTTCCCTTAAATACTACCTTAGCTGCTTCCCACGAATTCTGATAGACTATATTTTTCATTCTTGCTCAATTTAAGACATTTTCTAATTTCTTTTTTGACTACCTCTTTGACCCATGGGTATTTTTTAATGTACTATTTAACTTCCAAATATTTAAGGTCTTTACAATACTGTTTTATTAAGTTCTGATTTATTTGTTCTATGGTCAGAGAACTTTAATTTGAATTTTATTAAATTTATTAAGATTTATTTTCTAGTCCAGAATATGATTTATTTTATTGAAAAGATAATTCATGAAAACTTGGGGAAAAGTATCTCCTGTTGTTGGACAATGTGATCTATAAATGTCAACCAGAACAAGTTGGTTTATGATCTTGCCTGAAACTCTGCTATCTTTACTGATTTTCTGTCCACTTGTTCTATCAAGTGGTGGAAGAAAGGCACTGGCATTTTTTTTCCCCATAATTGTGTATTCATCTACTTGGAGCTTTCTCAGCCTTCTTGTATATTGAGGACTGTAATATCCTATTGAGGAAGCTACAGTTTTGCAACTGTGAAATAATATTATTTGTTCTTGACAATATTTTTGTTCAAAAATCTACTTTTTCTGATATTAAAATAGCCACTCCTGGTTGAGCAAGATATATATTTTCCTAACCTTTCGCCTTTAACTTCTTTGTATGTTTAATCTCAAATGAATTTACTTGTCCAGAGTTTTTAGAAAATCTGATAATTTTTACCTATTGACTAGGATTTTGGGGACATTTATATTTACTGATTAATAACATGATTGGCTTTTAATCTGTTGGTTTTCTATTCACTGCATTTACCCTATTTCTTTTTACTTCTTTCCCATTTTCTTTTGGATTAAATTTTTTATAGTAACTTTTTTTTTGCCCTAGTATGTCTAACTATTTGTTTTGGTACATTGTTAGTTTCCTTAGGATTTTTCCTAATCATCTTTGATTTGCCATGGTCTATTACCACTTCACATACAGTGTGTGTGGTGGTGAATTCTATGTGTAACTTGACTGGCCTATGGGATACCCACACTGCTAGTAGAACTTTATTTCTGGGTATGTCTTTGAAGGTATTTCTGGAAAAGATTATCATTTGAATCAGTAGACTAAGTAAAAAGTTGACCCTCACCAATGTGAGCAGAAGTAATTCAGTTCTTTCAAATCCTAGACAGAAAAAAGTAAGATGGAGGAAAAGAAAATTTTCTGTTCTTGAGCTGAGATACCCATGCTATCACCTGAAGAAGTGGAAGTGGAGTTGCTGGTTCCCAAGCCTTTAGACTCCCACACTTATCCCAGCAGCCTACATCCCTATATTGGCTCCCCTGGGTCTCAGGTCTTGCACTAGGGACATAGTTACATCACCAGCTTTCTTGGTTCTCTGGCTTATAGATGGCGTATCATGGAACTCCTTGCCCTGCATTACTATGCAGCCCAATTCTCACAAGAAGTATGTTTTTATATATCTTCATTTCTCTGGGGAGTTTTCACTAATATAAATCATAATTACCTTTAAAAAACTATACATATCAATTTCCCACTAGGTTTCCCAAATCTATCAGAAATTTTTAGTCATTATTTGTCAATATGTTTTTTTAATTCCCCTTTCTGTCTTAACCTGTAAGGATGCCATTTACACATAAATTAAATCCCTTACTTGTTTCATGGTACACTGTTGCTTTGGTAGTTTTTGTTGTATATTTTCTTCTTTGGGTTTTGTTTTGATGGTGTCTATAGCTATGATACTTTCTGCTATGATGCTTAATTTGCTTTTAACTTTATCCATTACATTTTTCATTTCAGATATTACAGAATTTGTATGTTCCATGTCTCTTTTCTTTCTTTTTTTTACTTTAGGGAAGGGTCCACAGGGTGTTCAGAGTCTCAGTACTAGATCAGACCCCTAGTGATCCATCTGTTTACAGCCTCCCAAGAGCTACGATTACAGTGCAGATCAACACACCCAGTCTCAAATGCCCTCTCAGCACACCCGGGGGCCTGCACAGAAGGCCAGGGATATTGAACCCCAGCCCCTGTACCTGCAAGCAGGTGCTTTAATCCATTGAGCTATTTGGCTGGCCCCCATGTCTCTCTTAAAATGTTTGATTTTTTCCAACTATTTTTTTGAACTTAAACTTTTTTTTTTTTTAAGTAATGATCACTCCAGTGTCTTTTTCTGTAAATTCAATCTTCTGTGACATTTCTTAGCTGGTTTCTATTGATAGATTTTTTTTGAGCCATGTTTTCCTTGAATATCATGTAATTTTTAGTAGGTTAGTAAAACTTATGAGTTTTACCTCATTGGCTACTAGATATTTGTATAATACCACAAATACTTTTTGATGCACATACATTGTTTAGAAAAGAAAAATTGACCTTTTAGAGTGTTTTTTAAGCTTTGTTAGATAGAACCAATCTTTAAATTAAGGCTAATTTTCCCCCATGACTGAGACACAATTCTAAGTACTCTACTCAATGTCTTATGAATTATGAGGTTTTTCTACTCTAGATGATGGAGTGAATAGTTATTCTTGGCCCTGTATGATCTTCAAAGATACTTTTCTCTAAGCTATTTAGATGACTCTCTAGCCTTGAGTAGTTTCTTCCCAGGCATGTGCTACTTAGCGCCACTCCACTGAAGACGGGAGAGAAGCCTCAACAGACCTAGGAAGGCCTTTTTCTCTGTAAGTCTCCCCACTTTCCTCTTTGACCCTATAAAAGCCAACCAGACTTCCAGATATGCCTTCTATTTTCAAGAACATTGTTAAGATCTACTGGATTTCCCTGTCTGTACCATGGCCTGGTATGGACATAGGATTCACTTTATTTCCCATACTTATGGATCACTGTCCTTATTACCTTAATGTTTAATGCCTTGAAGCCATTATTTCATATGTCTTTTCCATTTTTTGCTGATATTCTAGCTAGGAAGGTAAGTTTTGTCCTTGTTACTCAATCCTGGTTGGAAAAAGGGTCCAAAAAATACCTTATCATAGAACTTTCTACAACTCTTTATAGCATTCACTTTCATAAGAACAAACCTTTGAGACTAAAAAAACACAATTTACTTACCATTAACCATATAAAATGTGTTCATTTGGTATTGATTGAACTGAGTTATTATGGTATGCTATGCCTCCCCAATTTACTGTGCATAGGAGAGACATCTCCCTTTTGTCCACCATAGGGCACAGGAATCAGGATTTCTGAAGTTTTACCCTACTTCTACCACCAATGGGCTTGTATAATTTTAGACAAAGTATGCAATCTCAATGGGCATCAACTATCAAATGGAAAAATCTGCACTTGTTAATTTTACATTGTTGGGATAAACTTTATAAGGGATAACAGTCCACCTAAACAGAGTGGTTATCAAAAAGTACCTATGAAATGAACGTGCCTTGAAAGACATTTCTGAAGTGATTGTGATTTGAAACATTAATCAATAAATACATTCCAGGATTGTCAAGTGCTAAAACTCACAAGGATCCTTTCACAAAAAGCAACCTTGATGCCCAGAGAGATATCGTGGCCTGAAGCAGGCAACACAGTCAGTGACAGATCTGGAGTTTGAGCTCTTTCTATCATAAAACTATGCCTTCAATTCTAACCATCACATTCTTTTTCATTGATTTTTTTTTCCCTTAGTCTTTGGCATCCCCAGTGATTTCACAATCTCCATGTGGTACCATATGTCACCATAAGTGAAGTATATTGCAATGTTATAACTTTTTTTTTCAAAATAGGCGAAATCCAAAGATCACTTGCATAACTGTCATGGCAGTCAGTAGGAGAATGATTCACAGATGCAGGAAATATTCAGCAGCAAAGGGCTTCTCAGGCACCGCAGAGTGTGTATCTTATGCCACACGCTGGTGCCTGAAGCTGGAGCACTGTTAGGGCAAGACGACTGAAGAACAACATGTGGCTGCACAACTCACTGCTGAATCAGTGGGCCGTGGACCATAGCACCTGTGTCTGCAGGCAGACCCCCTGACTGATCAAGACCAAGGGCTTGACAATGAAAATAATACAGGGCAGAAACTCGGGGGAGAAGAGTCCAGAAGAGACAGATGTGGAGTGAAATCTGCTGAGTTTTCCCTGTTGGACAGGCCCAAATGGCACAGACCATGAAAAGAAAATGGGAAAACAAAATCCCCCAAAGCACAAAGTAGCACACGTCCTAGGGACCTCAGTGCAGCTGAGGTTCAGTGGAGAAGGTGAGACTGGCAGGAAGCCTGAAAGTACCAGACACTGACAACCGACCCCAGTTGTGCCAAAGATGTAGTATGGTCAGAGCTCCCCCATCCCATAGTTCTAGCAAGATCTCAGCCATACTCTTAGGATAAATGATCAGTTTTGAATTGGTAATAGAATGAAGTTTTTCCCTGTCACCTGACAATTTTTTGCAAACAAACCCCTTTTCAAACTCCCAAACTACCTACTTAGCCACTCACAAGAGACGAAGAATGTCCTGCCCCAGAGTGATGAGCACACGCTCCCACTGGAAGTAGCTGTCCTGCTCTGTCATACTGAGACACAATGCGTAGAGGCTGTTTGACATTCCACTTAATTTACTAAGGATCCAGTGATGATATGAAACTTACCTCTGCCACTCAAGTATATAAACAATTTTTTTTTTTCTGTAGCCAAGATTTGGTTTTCTGATAACTGGCTTATAACACTGAAAAGAATAGGAGTCCAACTGAGCCAAAAAATACATTTTTTCAGAGGCTAGTAAAAATGGTGCCTTGAAAGATAAGAAAAAAAGAAATTTCACATGGATATAGAGGAAAGAATACGTTTGTGCAGTGTGTACCACTTAGGATAGGGTAGATTGTGCCGCAGTACTTCAAACCACCCAAAAACCTCAGTGCTGCAAAACTACCATGGCTTTGTTCTTATGTACAGCATATGTCCATGTCAGCTCACCACCGTCTGTCACTCCAAGACCCCAGCCAGTGGAGCAGCCACTATCTGGAGCTTTGCCAGTGGGTGAAAGTAAGGGCAAAGAGAATCCAAAATTTCTCATCATTGCACCTAGAAACGACACACATTGGCCTCAGTTGACATTTGCATTGACTGTACTAGGTCACTAGACTGTACCTGCAGGGGACAGGAAATGGAATTCCTCCCACAGGGAGAGCAGCTGGTGAGTGATGACTCAGTCTGTCCAGCATGACAAGAAAAGGCCTCAGAGAAGCCAGTCCAGGAAGGCGGAGTAACACCTGGAGATGACATTTACTTGATGCATTTATTCACTTACCTAACCTGGGCATCCTTTGCAGCGCGGCCCCTGCACTGCGGCGCTGTGCGGTGACCATCCAGGCTGTGCGGCCAGCGAGCCACGCCCCCTCATCAGGAGGAAAGCACATAGAGTAGTATCTTACTTGGGACAGGAGAAGGCGCCCAGCCACAAATTCCTTGAGGTATAAGCAGAAACTATGAATCCTGCAAGATGAAAGAAAAGTCTAGAAGGGAATATTGGCATCTGGATGGAGAAAGAAGAAAGAGGGAGATCACTCGGGGACAGTGAGGAGCAAAGAAGGTATTACAGAAGACAGGAAGGTGGCATCAGTCTGTCCCCAAATGCCAGCCCTCAGGCACAATTCTGTGCTCATGGAGACCTGCTACCCAAAGATGCTCACTGAGTTCCCTGGCAAGACTGCAGGCCACTCTATGGCCCAGCTGGCCTCCAGGGACATCACCATCCCCTCTCCCTTTTCCATCTTGAATGGCAATTAGGAGAAGGTTAACTGAGTGTCTTTCTCCCAGGAATCCTCTTCCACTTTTCAAAATCACAGCGTTAGCAAAAGAAAATCCCAGCTTAGGCTAACAGGTAGGAGCATGGTATGGGCAGGGAGCTGCTGCTGGAAGTGGGGAGATTGGGCGAATCTTCCCAGCGGGAGGTTAATACGCATCATTCGGAGTTGCAGCTGAGGCCCATTTGAGTGACAGGCGGCCAGGAGCTGAAAGAGCTGCTTGGATCCCAGAACTGCTGGCATGTGGGCTTGAAAGAGATTTATTTCAGGATAATTAGCTGGGAGTATTAAAGGTAGCCAGGAAGATCCCGCAATCGCTGTTTAGCAAACAGAAAGGAGCCATACACA
>PVKA01027696.1:0-30220 GCA_004027165.1 Ctenomys sociabilis | reverse complement strand
TCCCTTGCTTACTGATTGAGGCTCTTAATGGGCCAAATTCCTTCTTTAATTTCACTTATAATAAACAAAAGGGGGTGTCTGGGCATGGTGGTGCATGCTTGTACTCTTAGGACTGAGGAGGCTGAGGCAGTAGGACCTCCATGAATTGGAGGCCAGCCTGGTCTACATAGTGAGTTAAAGGCCATCCTGGATGAAATAGTGAGATCTTGTCACAAAAACCTTGATATTTGGGTTTTTTTCCCCACACAGAAATTGACTATAGGGAAGGTGTATTAAAGTACTGTAATTAATACTGTATGAATAGTAACCAGGATTTTATAACTACAGTGGCATTTCTTGCACTTTTAAATTGCCCAAATTAAAAACCAGCAGAAAATAGACCTGTTGGTAACGACTATACCTGCTATCCTTGTTACAGGTTGTGGCTTATTATGCAGTTGAGAAGGGGAAGAATTTGAAAGAGTTTACAGAAGCAAGTACAGGCAATGAGTCATTTCTGAGAACTGTAAGGAAATGTTCATCCAAGTCAGAGCTGAAATAGGGACACTCAGAGGGCTGGCATGTAACATAAAGTCAGTAAGACAGACAAGAGCTCTGAGTGACCTGTCTTCCCAGCACTTCACTGCTGCTTTGAATGCCCTGATGACAAGTATCTTAGTTATAAACCTGACACCCAAAGTTAAGGGGGGAAAGATGTGTTCGGCACTCAGTTTGTGGAGGCTTCAGTCCACAGTCAGCTGGCTCCAAGGCAGGGCTCTCTGGCTGACAGGCATTGTAGAGGAGAAACAGTTTTTCCTCATAGAAGGTAGCAAAGTAAGCAAGCAGTCATGATAAGCCTCTTTCTGTCCCTTATAATTGTGCATGTTGGTGGGATTAGGGATTAATAATCTCCCACCCTAATCCAAGCACCCATAATCCTAGCATTGCATCATGAATCAATCACTAGATTTAGCCACCAGTGACAAAGCCCCAACCTATGACTGCTCCAGGATTTGGGGGCACATCTAGACAGAAGCTGCAACAACAAGCAAGAAAGACTTACCATCTTCATGGCTTCACTGAATATTCTCTCTGTGTGCTTGCAGTGCTATGCCCCAACATCTGATCAAATATTCTCCTTCAAAGATTATCTTGTATTTATATATAATATATATTATATAGTAATATATTGCATATAATACAATATCTTATAATATATAATATATAACATATTAATATAATATTACATATATATAGTATATATATCACAACAATCCAAAAACCTGGACACCCGTGGTCACAGCAGTGTTGTTCATAACACCCAAAATATTCAGATGGGCTAAATGACCACCAACTGATGAATGGGTAAATAAAATTGGTCATACAAGGGAATTTTATTTAGCAACAAAGTGAAATAAAGTATTTATACATTCCACAACATACATGAACCCCAGAAACACATTAAGTGAAAGAAACCAGACACGAAAGTCCACACAAGCCACACAAGAGCCTAGGTGAGTCCACTGCTCTAAAATGGCCAAACTAGTGAAATCCACACACAGACACATGGCTCAGTCATGACCTTGGGCTGGCAGAAGAAGACGGTGGCTGTTTCCAAGTTTTTTAATTTCTTCTTCTGGCATTTAACACTACAGGCCACTTCCCCCACTTTTGCCTTCTCTGACATTAAGCTATTTTGATTCAAATTACATATCTCTTGTTTGATCTTACACAGCGTGCTTCTGAGGGTCATTATTTAATCTAAGAAGTTATCTTTTTGAATAAAGGAAATTAAAATACTGATGAAAGAACTGAACATGACTGTGAGTTCTAGAATCAATATTTGCTGTTCTAATCATTTACTCTGATTTATTTAGTTCTTTTCATTAAGTGTCAGAGGCCACAGGTTATAAATTGAGTTTAGAGGATGCCAAAAAGCTATCCTTGTCCTGCCTTTTGAGTCAGATAGGAACTGCTGTCTTCTCATCACAGCCCTAGGACTAGTGTTATTGTGGCACTCACAGGGTAAGATAAAACTTGCTGAAGATGACATGGCTCTTTAAAGCAATACTATAGCAACAGTAAATCGCATTATCTGAAGAAATTACAGATTCTTTACTGCCCTTGTCTCATCCTCGCAAGAATTCTTTGTTCTTCTTACTAGCCCACCTTAATTGCCATTACTATTCCTGGAAACCCTCACTACCCTTCACCCATTGCCCTTAACACAAATGGGATCAATAAATGCTAAGGTTCAGGCTGTTTCATAGCTTTCTGTTCTCTGTGAAAACTGGTCAACCCAGTTCCCCATTACATCACCATTGTCGGCTGCTCTTTCTTCACATTGTGTGCTGTAACAACTTGTAGGACGTTGGGGATTCACTGCAGGAGATCCCAATAACTGGCACCCAATGTTGGCCGAGTCCACAGCATTCTCAACTGACTGGTAGATTTATTAGGAGCATTTCAGTGGCTTTCAGATTATGTGAGGATTCCAGAAACCTCTGGCATGAGGTAAGAGATAAGAGCTAAGTTAAAAAAAAATCTTTTTGAAAGTAGATAGCAGTATCACTAAATTCTCCAGGAAAAAATTAAACAAAAACCTTGTTTCCTTCGGGCTAGACTTTTGGGTATTGAAAATTGGCCATTTTTTTCCTGAAGGTGGGAAAAAAATTTAAAGGGGGTTCATGGTGAGGAGAAACTGTTTCTGCTGAGACCTTCTCAAGCTAGAGTTTGTTAAAATCTGTTTTAGTTCTGTTAAGTATGAGTACCCCCAAAATTTCTGTTTTAGGATAAGGAAGAAAAATGCAAAGAAAGAAAAAAATCCACCCATTGCACCACCAGCTCTTGAGGGAGATCCAAAGTGGGATGAGCTTATAGAAAACCCCTGGGCCTGCGTCGCCAAAACTTTTGGAGACTGACACAGTAGGCTTGAGATGGCAGCACTATTGTCTTCAGGGTTGGCTGTGACAGAGGTGGCAGTGGTGGTTCAGGATCTGTGCTGAGAGGAACAAGGTGGCTTCCGTGGGACAGTACTGTAGCCATGTAGCAAGGAAGCAGCTTCCCCGCCCCTGCCTCCCTCCACCAGGCCGGGCATGAGCCTGGAGTCCCAGAAGGCCGAGGCAGGTGGAATGCTTCCGGGCAGGCCCTCCACCCCAGGACTCCTGGAGTCAGTGCGACCCCAAACCACAGAAACTCTTACAGAAAGGGCCACCACAAATACTGGTAGAAGAGTAAGAAAGACTGCATAGGTGTAGAAGTGACACAGCTAGCGGCTAGTGAAAAAAAAGGGCACAGACATGCCAAAACTCCTAAGACAAAACAAAATACAAAAAATAGTAATAATAATTTTGCAAGGAAGGTTTTTATTCCAACTCCTATTCTAAGAGATTACTATTATAAAAGGCTTGGCTAGTTTATAATTGCCAACTAAAAACTGTAAAAAAATTATTGTAATACAAATTGGTCTAATGTTTGAACACACACTAGTTATATAAACAAATTGTCTTTTATGTATTTATTTGTCTGTTTAACTCATAAACAGCTGCTTTATTTGAGCTTGACTATTTTTCTTCTTTTTGTATTTTCAGCTTTTTGTAATACTTATCTGTAATTTAAGTCAGTTTGTCAATAAATGTCATGAAAATTAAAGACATGCTTCCATTCAAGTTGCCAATTGGTTAAAATAATGTTGAGATTAGTTTTATGAATGTAATGTATATTACTAACTGTGTACAATGACTCTAGAACCTTTCATTGGTCAAAATAATGTTTTGTTATTATCTTGTTCTCACAAGTCACCAAAAATCATTAACAGAGTTAAATAGAGATCTTATTAGGGTAGGGAAGCTGTTGAACAGGGACCCCCTCAGTGAATAAAGGTGCAGTGGCCTAGAAAAATCTTATTCCAGTCTTTGATCATTAAAGGGCCCCAATGGTTCCCATAGCTTTGAGGGAGACACCCCAGTAAATGTTAAGTGTGTTATTGTGTGTTTACGTTGGGCATTGTCAAAAGGTTAAGTTTTCTATAAATAAAGCAGTAAGGTTTTCTTTTGTACAAAGAACATTAAAGATGCTTCATATGCCTATGAAAATTCATTTTTTCTAATCTTATGATGTATTAAATGTTGTCATACTTTCTAAATAGTCATACAAATCTTCTAAAATGTAAAACTGGAATTGTTTTACAAATTTGTCTAAAGGACAAATAAACTTTGTCCTTTAGATTCAGATATCTGCCTTTCTTTTGTGCTCCAGCTACTCACAGTAAAAGACATATCTCAAACATGTTTTCTTTATGCCTATGTCAATGCACATAGAGATGCTTAGGCATTAAAGAGTCCAGACAATGCCACACATTTCTTCAATAACATACCATTAAAAGACAGCAAATTAGGCAAGAGAGCTTCTTATGAAAATGATCAACTAAAAAGTATATTCCATACAAAATGGAGATTTAATTGTATTACAAAAATAATATCATCATCATTGTCCTGCTAAAACATTATGTATGGCTTTTGATGTTCAAGTTTTTAAAAATAAATTATAACTATTTACTATTAAGAACTACAGGGATTCAACTAGGATAACAATGGTTGGTAGGGAATAACAGATTTCTTGCTAGACTTTCAAAATGCTTGATATCCAGATAAAAATTATAATTAATCTCACTGCACTTACCACAATGCTAATGTCACTGATCTTCTTTTCTGGGTGTTGAACAACTGAGGTTTGAGGACCAAAGCTAAAAAGGTAGCTGGGCTAAGAGAGCAGCCAATATTTTGGCACTAGCACTTCAAGTCCAGCAAAGACACAACATGTGAGGAAACTTTCTGGGACATCTTACAACTCTGGTGTGTCACACAACCTTCCGACCAAGGAGACTGCTGGATCCTTGCAAATGGGAACTTATGGAAAAGTGTTTAAAGGAGAGTTACTGAAAGAGGAAGTCTCCCGTGCTCTCATACAAAGCAGTTGATCAAACAAAGGGTGTGACTCACCCTGATGGCTGATGCTGACAAAAGAGCTGAGAGCCTTTATCCAGGACTCCAAAGCAAAGCCTAGGAGACTTAACTAACCTTGACAGATAGCAAAAGGTTAATTTTAATTAATCCAGGTCTAAATCTAACTTGGTCTTGAGCACCCAACAGAAGAATATAACCCAAAAGACATATAAAACAATGTCAAATAAGCTAGATATAGGAAGGGGCTCTAATCACTACCCCATTCTGGCAGTTTCCAGTTACAACAGTAATGGACCCCTGTTATGGATTGTTAAGAACAAATTACAGTAAAATCTGTAAGAGTTCATAATTGCTAAACTACAACATGACATCTGTCTGAGGCCCATTAGATTAGCTCTCTGGAAAAGGCTCCAGATTGCAGTGTCCTCTTGCACCAACACTTGTTAGCCCAAAGCAGTTAAGATGTAATTTATACCCATCCTTCCCTAACCACACATAGGGATAGTGCTTTAGAGAAAAAAATATGTACAGCTAAGTTAGTTATAAATATTATAACAGTTGAACAGGACTAAGCCTTCAATACAAAAGATAATTATAGCTAAAAACACATTTACTAAAGTTCAGGCAAAAACAAAACAGAACAAAAACAAACAGCATCTTACCCGTGTACTCAGCTATCTTTAAAAACATAATTACAAAAGCAAAAATGTGGAATACATTCACCCCCCAGAAATTAGACCTTACTACATTTACAAAACATTTTTTTTTTAATCCTGCTTGTAATGGCTCTGATCCATCCACAAGGCTGACACTGACAAAAGGATGTACAAACTGTGGTACAGTTTCAGGATAAATCCTGCAGGAATTTGACTGACCTTGTCAGATACAAAAGTTACATTTCTCATTATATATGTCTTGCTTTATTTTAGTCTTAACCATCCAGCAGAAAAGTATAAAAACAAGGCATAAAAAGTAAAGCCATATTAATAGAGTGAGCTGTGAAAGGCTCAAGTCAACAACTGCTGACATTGCTAGTATAACCCACTACTGTAAGGACTACCAGATTATATTGAAATATTTTGCTGAATACATGCACCTACAATATTTAAATGATAATGGAATGCCTATCTATGACAAACTAAACAAAAAGAGGGGATACAAATGAAGGACCATTTTATATCTGTGTATTCAAAATAGTTAGTATAGATATACAGCTACTTTCTCTTAATTCAGTGAATAGAAAGAGTTGCTCTAATAGTGCTTGTGGACAAGATATCATGTCTGGGTTTTGTACAATGAATAAGTACTAAGACAACAGTATACAATGTATTAATTATTGAAACTCTCCTACTAATTGATTTTGAAACTGTCTCAATGCTGTTTGCTTCCAATAAGATTATTAAAAAAAAAAAAAAAAAAAAGAGGGAAACTCCACACAGAATACCACAGTTGTCATACCAATTTACACTCATACCAGCAGTGGAGAGGGGTTCCTTTTTCCCAGTGGCTTTTCCAGCATTTGTTGTTGGTTGCTTTCTTTTTTTGTTGTTGTTTTGTTTTGTTTTCTTATACATTTAGTACAGGGTCTTCAGGGTTTCATTACATAGATCTGATTCATAGTGATTCTCTTATTTTCAGCCTCCCAAGCATTGGGATTATGGATACTTACCGCCATGCGCAGTCTCAGTCTATGTCTTAGCTCGCCCTGGGGTATGCGGCTGGCACAGCAAGAACCTTAGTGGCTGGGCTCTGCCTAAGCAGGTGCTTTAGTCAGCTGAGCTATCTGACTGGCTCCTGAAGTTTTTTTTTTTTTTAAATAATTTGTTGATAATAGCCATTCTTTCCGGAGTGAGATGGATTCTCCGTGTTGTTTTAATTTGCATTTCTTGAAAGACCAATAATGTTCAACATTTTTTCATATATTTATTTGTTCCTTGTGCTTCTTCACCTAAGAAGTGTGTATTATTTCAGATGCCCATTTGGGGATTTGATCTTAAATTGGGGGAATATAAACTTTTTGAGTTCCTTTTATAGTCTAAATATTAGTCTGTTGAGGAGTAGCTGGCACAAATCATATCCTGTTCTGTTGGTGGCTACTTTTGTTGTACAAAAGTTTTTTAATCTGATGTGATGTCTTTAAAGGATCTTTAAGAGCAATGGAACACCCATCTCTGACAAGACAAAACAAAAAAGGGGATATAAATAGAGGACCATTTTGTAGTGAAAAATATGTACATATATGTGTATATACAAGATAATCAAGATAGATATACAGCTCACTACTTTCTCTTTGTTCAATGAATAGAAAGATTTGTACTAATAGTGTTTAGACAAGATATCGAGTCTACATCTTGTCCTCTGAATAACTACCAAGAAGACAACAATATACAATGTATTAATTATTGTAACTGTCCTACTAACCTGTTTTGAAACTGTTTCATTGCTATTTTATCTTTTTTATTAAAATGAATAAATTTTTTTAAAAAACCCTGCTTGCAAAAAATAAACATATTCTCTCAAAGCTTCATTGGCAAAAGGACAAATTGATGAACATGTCTAGAACACAAATCCTACAAAGAGATATCCAAACAGATAATGAGATGTCTCAATAGCATGAAGATAAGGATACACTTAAATATTATTAACATTTCATAAAACATCACTGTGGATGCCATCCCAGAACATATATAGGCATAAATCTCCATAGAGTCTGCTTCCACCAGGCCCGTCTTGCATTCTACTTTGGATTGATTATATTAACATGTTGTGTCTTTGATTTCTGTTCTTAATCTGCTACAGGAGGCACAAAGCCGAGTAATGCCTCAACCTATCCAACCTCAAGTCACAATATAGTAGTTTTAGAAATAGTCATTGGGTACCTTCTTTTTGTAAAGTTAAAAAAAAAATTTGAGGGGTGGTATCAGGAATAGAACTCAGGACCTTGAGCTTGTTTACAGCTGGTGCTTGTGCTCCTGAGTGATATCCCCCAGCCCAGTACTATCATAACAGTAGACATGATCTCATCTCAGTTAAGTCTTTTTGTTCACTTGGAATCACCTCTATAAGAAATTTCCAGGTTATATACATGAATGCTTACCCGGAAGATAATTTCACAGAGTGACTTTTTAGCAACAGGAAACAGCAAACAGGTTTGTGAGCGCTATGTTGATATGCCCTGGTGACAAGTTGACAAGTATCTTGGTTGCTTTTCTTGTTGCTGAGACAAAACCTGACACCCAAAGTTCAGGTAAAAAAGGTGCATTTGGCTCATGATTTATAGAGGTTTCCGGCCATTCCTGGTTAGTTGCCTACTGCCACCTCCAGAAAACTTACCTACATGCCCTAGCACTTATCTCCACTCACTCCCCAGGCCCTTGGGCATTGACGTAGCATTTATTGTGTTCATTTCCAGAGCTCCCTAAAGAGCTTTAACTCAGGAGGTTTGGTTATAATGAAGTAAAAATTTATGTTTCTGTTCTTGGTTTCTATAGAACACATGTTTTATATTTGAATGAAAATTTACTAAGAAAAGAACATGCTAGAAGTGGGAGGCAGATAAAGGAGAAATAATATTAGATATTTGGTCATATAATAAAACTGACTCCTATCTCCCCTATGTGTCACTTTTCTCTCTTCAATCTCTTCACCCCAATGCCCCACACCTCAGCAAAGAAGGACTTCACAAAATGCTTAATTCATAAGACACTTTGGGTGAAGTGAGTCTCTTCAACACCTGATGAAGCCTCTCCACATTCACTTAAAGACTTCGTGAATTCTCTTTCACCAGAGGCAGATAGTCCATGAAGGTGAATAAGAAGTATGCATCAGAAGGGGCAAGTCTTGGTAGATCAAAGATGTCCCCAGATCACAGGTCCTCAGGCAGAAAGATAGAAGCAAAAGGTGAGGGCACTTGATGGGAAAAAGGCACATTCTAGCTCACAGTGAAGGAAAATACATACAGAACTACTACATATGAAAATATATATGCATTCTAGTAGGCATGGCCTACAGGCGACTCCCACAAAATGCTGTCCTAGGGATGGGCACTAGGACAGGAGCGTGAGTTTGAATACATTGCTCTGTACATAACAGAGCAATCTGGAGTATGTTGTTTTTCCCTGAAGCTTGGCACTGCTAAGAATTTTGTTTCTCTTTAGTTTCTTTTTTTGGTCCTGGGTGGGCCCAGGGCATCACATATGCTAAGCACGCTTTCTACCATGGCATTTCGTCTCCAGCCTGCTCACTATTTTCTTGCTATCGCAATCCACAAAGAATTGCTTTTTAGGTTTCTTTGATTCCAAACAATTCAACACTAAAGCTGCTTGGTAAGAGAATTTTATATTTCCATCCAACTCATTGTACATTTGCTTTGTCCTTGTCATTTGCATTTTAAATGTGGGTTTTGTGTTGTGTGTATTATTTTGGTCCCTTTTGGCAAAAAAACTGATTTTGCTTTATATAAATGTCTATGAAAATATGATTGTTTTGCAAAGTAATCTATCTTCTGTGCATGTTTAAGGTAAATGCTTTGCATTTTAAGTCAGATGTTAGACTTGAAGGAAAACTGAAAATAACCTGGCACGATCATTTTTCTCTTTTCAGTGAGAAAAAGATAGAGTTAGTTGCCCATTGTTACACCAGTGTCATGCAATGGACATTTAGTGGTTGTCAGAATAATGTCCTTAGAAATTAGATGACCATCACCTAAATCAGTGGTCCTTCATTTTACTCTGTTTCCTCTAAACAATGGCTAGATTTTCTCCCATTCTCAGAGAACAGGTCCATCCCCTTCCCCTATGATGAGCTCTTTGTTTCATCATTGCTGGGAACAGTAGAAAGGAGAACTGTTGGGAATCCTTTCTTATCTGAGGCTGAGTCCTTGACTGGGATGCTTTAAAGGTAAAGCAAATGAGCTCAGACAACTTTTGGTTCCTTGTGTTCATGAACAATGTAAGGTAAAAAGGGTATCTGTCCCTTTTTCCCTTGCTTGTATTCAAGCAAGGCAATCTGGATTTAGTATCATCTTTGCTATTAATGAGATACAAACACATTAGCTTATCTCTTTGTGGTTTTTTTAAATTTGTAAAATAAAGAGATTTTTGCCCATATTATTGCAATTTTTATGATTAAATAGTATTCTCAAGTGTAAGGATAACGTGTGTTTACTAAAGAAAATATATAAAGAAAAAAGGTTTCAAATCACACATAATCTGTGTCACAGAAGCCACTGTTAGCTCTCTGAGAGCATTTTGGATGAGTCTCTTTTCCATAGCACAGAGGAAAATGTGGGCCATACTTGCTGTACTTTGCATTTAGGGTGTACCTCATATATGTCATGTATTAGAGGTCTGTTTGCCACCCAGCACCATTATTCAGAGGTGGTGAAGCACTTATTTAGGCACTAGTAAAAGTTAGGTCACTAGTTATATTCCTTTGAAGATAATAGGATCTCAGAAGGAAAGAGTCCCTCCTCTTTCCTGCTCTTCTTGGCTTCCCACACAGGGCAAGGCACACAGGATTCCTCTGCCCCATGACTCCACCATGACGTATTGTGCCACTGTAGGCCCAAACAACAGGGCTGAATTACCATAGGCTGACACCTCTGAAATTGTGAACCAAAGTCAACCCTTCATCGCAAAAATTAGACTATTTCGGGCATTTTATCCCAGTGACAGAAAGCTGATATTGAAAATTGGTGCTGAGAAGTGGTGCATTTTCTGTAATTATCTCTGATGATGTGCTTCAGAATCCCTCAGAACTGGTTTGCTGGAGAAGCTGGGAAAACATTGGATAAGCAGGAAGAGAAAACATTAAATTCTGTAGGCAGAAATTCATGGGTGAGGTTGACAAAGGCCAGAAGATTAGAATGCTGATAGAAATGTGAACAGCACAAGTTATACTCGTAAATTTCACATGGCAATGAGGACTCTTGTAGGAATTTGACCAGAGACCCTCTGCATAATGCCCTGGTCATTATTTTCATGTGTGAATTGAAATGAAATGCGATGATGTGGTTATCAGGCAGAGGAAATTTTAAGGCTGCAGGGCCCTTGAGCAGTGGCATTTATTGATAGCAGCTTTTAGCCAAGTTTACTCTGAGAAGCAGGAGCAGAGCGGGAACTTGAAAAGCCCTACAGAAAAAGGAGCACTTTTAGATGTGTTACCCAGGAAGGTGCAGTTACTAAAGGGATTAGCTATTAAAAAGAAACCTAACATTTTGCACTGGGGCAATAGGAAACGTGCTTTCCTCAAAGCACCTCACAAATTTGTAAGACTAAACTTAATGCATGCCCAAATGGATAAACGTGTGAAGTTATTACAAAGCTATTTTTAAGAAGAGGACACCACAGTATCTCTATTTTCACAGCCTGCCTAGGAAATTGTCATGCCAGGGTTTCCTTCTGCATGTGCAGTCAATGTCCTCAGGGGCTACTCTATCTATGGTTAAAACAGGATCCAGCCCAACTCGGGCCAGTAAGGGACATTTGTGTCATCCACAGGAAACTGATTTTATAGGCAGATGACAAGAATGATAAGGTCATATAGACTTTCACTGAGCTTTCAAAGAAAAGCCAGTAAATCTGTGGCAAAATTAGAATCCCTGCAAGTAGCAGTAGGTGACATGGGAGGCTTAATTTTCATCAGTGGTGACTTCAGAAACTTAAGTTTCTACTTTTTGGTGGAAGTTGCTGCAAAGAGTAGAACGATCACAAGAGGATGGTCATATGACCTACAGCTGGCAACGACATGGGGACAGGGATATTAAAATTCCTGAGAGATCACTTTTGCCAGAATGTACCCTGACTATGAGATGTGGAGACTTAGGATTTAATATTTGCTCTGCTGGATTTTGGTCTTGCTTTGATTCAATCACTCGGTTCCTTTCTTTTAGAATGATAACATTTACTGCTCCATTGTACCTTGGAAGTATAAAACTTGTCCTTTATATTTTTACAGAGGCTCACTGCTGAGTTTGGCTTCAGTCTTCGAGGAGATTTTGGACTTGGATTTTTTAATCAATATGATACAGTTGAGAATTTGTGAATTCTTAGGAATTGATGAAATGCATTTTGTATTTGATGGACATGAGCTTTAAAGGCTGGTCCCAAGTCTATGGTACTATTGACAGTTGATGGTACTTTCAGGAGATGGGCTTCATGGAAGGAAGTTAGGTGACTAAGAGTGTCCTTCAAAAAATATCAACCCCATGCCTTCTCTTCTCTTCTCTTCTCTTCTCTTCTCTTCTCTTCTCTTCTCTTCTCTTCTCTTCTCTTCTCTTCTCTTCTCTTCTCTTCTCTTCTCCTCTCCTCTCCTCTCCTCTCCTCTCCTCTTCTCTCTTCTCTTCGTTCCCCCACCTCCTCTCCTCTCCCTTTCTCCCTCTCTCTTTCCCTTTTTCTCCCCCATCTCACTTCTCCCTGATCATTATAAGTATATGCCTTCTCTGCCACATGCTCCTACAACTGTATACTGTGCCACCACAGATTTAAAATATCAAGGCTCAGTGACCTTACAGTGAAATCATGAACCAAAATTAATCTTCCCTTCTATTCAATTCACCACCTTATTTATTTATTTGTTTGTTTGTTTTTGTATTTATTTATTACTAGTGATGGGAAACTAATAAAATGCCTTATTCAGTTTTATAGTTATTTTAAGTCGCTTGTCTTCTCTAGCATTAGAACCATTTACATACGGTTTTGGAATGGTGTTTGCTTTCAAGTCTAAACCCACCCAGGCTTCTTCCATGATGTAGAATCTGTAGTTCTATTTCCTGGGTGCTCTTATAATACATCAACTGTGTTTTTCATGTTTACTATCTCACTTAATCCTCGCTTCAATGGATGATTAGAGGTAATGCAAGCATTCGATGTTAGGAAAACAGAATCAGTGAGATGGAAGAGTTTGCTCTCATTATACAGATGGGGTCAATTATCGGAAACAGGAACCCAAGACTATTGGGAAAACCCTCATTATCACACTTTTTCCATTTGTTCTAAGTTCAAAAGAGCAAACTCTAGTATGCACTAGCCTAAAGGGATAAAACTTTTGATGACTCTCCTCCTTTTGCTGTCAGTACATTTCTCTAAAGAAGGATAGCCTGTTCAAGAAATTAATTAAAAATTATGTTGATTGCTAGGTTTCAGGTAATTATTTACAGTGTTGAATGTACTAAATGAATCACCTAATTAGCTCTAATGCTTTGGCCGATTTTGATTTTCTCCCTGACACCACTCTCATCTTGTTCGTAGTTATCTAACAACCTGCAATAAGTTTCTGCATGACCAGTTCTGACCTCAGGGATTATTCTGTTATTGTATTTCATTTGATGGATTTTTATTAGTTACTTTCAAGTCCAATAGCAGCAGTGAAATCCAATGACTGTAAACTGGGAAAAGATCCAAGACTGGTTAATTTATGGTGGAAATATAATGTCCTACATAGCTGACTTGAATTATAATTGGTCATACCAAAATCTAATGTTGATTAATTCTGAGTACTCAAACAACATTCAGTTTTTAAATGTACTATTTTTAATATTAGAAGAAAGATGCATGGGTGAGCACACCGTCAATTCTACTTCTAAATTTCCACTTAACTGAAATTCAGAGGATAGCCTCATAGCTCAGAGGTAGAAAAGGAGATGGAAAGAAAATAGCATTTATTTAGAGATTTTAATGTAAAACTTGGCCTTTTACTTGAGGCTAAGTCCCCATTAACCTTTGTCCTTGCCTGTAAGTACCAAGAAGGTACGAATTCCAATGAGCAAGTCTCTTAATTATCTTTCTTTGGTGTTGGCCTGGTGACCTTGCTGCCCTACACAGCCATCCAGCAGAATGCCAAGTTCCAACAGAAAGAAATTCTGTTCTCTAGCCTTTCAAAACTCTTCTTTTCTTCTTCACGGTATAAGGCCCAGTTCCCTTCCTCAATTCAGGCCTTTATTCGCTGATAACTGAGAGGTTTCTCAGAAGGGCTTCTCCTGTGAGAATGCCTTGGATAATGTGTGTGGCAATAGTGACTTCTGGGAGAGAAATCCTGTCTGAGGACCAAGTAATTAAGGTCTAGGCCTGGGCTCCCCCCCAGATCTCCTTCTCTTTCCTGAAAATGTCTCTTTCTATCTTGGATATACTAAGAATAATTGTTCAGAATCAGGGTTCATAGAGTCTGACTAAACCCACTGGAAATAATTTTGGCTCCATAATCAATGATTACTCTCAATCCATAAAATATCTTAATGCCAGTATTAAAATGAAACAAGAGTACTAGCCATCAAAAGTTTTACTATCAAAGGTCATTGTCTGTAGCAAAAGCTGATCATTCTCACTTTTGAGGAAGGCAGTAGCTTCTCCAAGCTCAGAAAAACATTTCTTCTTTAAAAAACTACGGTTAAAAAAAAAAATGAGCTGAATGTCTCTAACCTGCAAAAGATAGCTAAGGAGATGAAAAAAGTAGAAATGAGAAATCAAGGTCTAAAACGAGAAAGCATTCATTACAGTAGAACAAATAAAGTTCATTTTCTTTGAACTGCTTGTTATCTTCTTTCTCTTTGACATGTTTTGAGTTTATAACGCAACTAGACTCAAGAACTGGAGACTCTAACAAGACCAACTTACCTACTAATCACGGAAAAAGGCACAGCTCCAAGGGACCTTCACGCTTCCAGGAAACTACAAAAATGTTTTTGATTTCTCTCAAAATCAGAAGAAAACTAGGAATAATAAATAAATCAATTGAGAATTATGCTTGTCCTTATAGCAACACAATTGTAAAATAACTTTTAATATTTTTATGTACATGAAAGTTCCCAAAAGACAAAAATACCTCAGATCAATGAAAATCTGAACATAACCCTGACCCGCAAAGTTCTGACCTCAGCAGTCAGTGTAACGGCCAAGACAGAAATTTCAAGTTGTGGGCCCTGGATCACTTGGTAGGAGTAGGAGAGAGGTTTCAAGGTGCCTCCAGGTATGCAGAGTATCATCAGAATACAGTGAGAAGGGGTAGAAGTTGCTGCAGTAAATGCTCAACTTTAGATCAAAAAGGAATTAACAAATAAGTGTCTTGCCAGAGCTGAGTGTGTAGAACAGATGGCTTGCAAAAATGCAGCCAGACAGTCAATTAGAAAGACTGGGTAAGGATAGAAGTGGGAAGCCCAGGCTGTAAGTGCTAAGCAGGATGTGTTGTGAATGCAGTGGGTCAGGTGCAAGCAAAGGAGTTCACTGGCCCAAGCAATTCATGGGTAACAGAGCTGCCAGGCAAATTAGTAAGGCTAAATTCATTGAATATCCACCTTATCCCAAATACTTTAAATATTTTATCTTTAATTTTAATTCTTTGTATCTGATAATAGGCAGAAGAAATGGAAACTGAGTCTTCAAGATTTCAAATTCCAGAGGGCTGGGGATGCCTTAGAGGGCTGGGGATGCCTCAGTAGAATAAACGCTTGCCTGGCAAGTGCAAGGGTCTGAGTTCAATCCCTGGTTCTGCAAAAAAAAAAAGTGGGTTTTTTTTTTCTAAGATTTCAAATTCCAGATCATTCTCCTTAGACAAAAATGTCTTCTTCTCCATTATAGTGTATGAGGCAAGTATGACTAGATCCATTTACAGAACAGGAGGTTGACAGGGACTCTGCTTACTCAGGTACTCCCTTGAAAACTAATAGGTACCGTGTTCTGCCTACTCCAGGATGAACTGGATCATGGGTAACAATGAATAAACCCAATAAACTAATGATTTTTTCCACATTTGATCTTCTCTATTCTTGAGGGGACTATGGTGATATTATTTCATGAATCTAGTTACACAGTGTGATTTAAAACAAATACTCATTTTTTGAAGCTGAAGGTTTTATTTCTGCCAGAAAACAGGTATGAGATGCTTAGGAAATCATTTCTCTTTTGTAGGGACAGTTTTCACACCGATGCATTGCATGGACTACACATGATGTAAAGAAACATTTTTCTAGGTTTGACAGAGGATATCATCTAGAGAAACAACATAAGCAAAGGTCCAGGATAATAACAAGGGTGGTATTTCTCAGGGAGAAGAAAGACAAACTTGATATGCCTGAAAGTATGCATTTAGATATAAGATTTGTAATAATTGCCATATTAACATTAATAACATTACTAGACATTCGAGTAGACAGAACAAAGCATGGTAGAAGAAAGCTCTGAAAGTAAGCCAGAGAGGTTTAGAAACAAGTACCAAGAAGTATCATAGACTCTTTGGGCAGGGTTAGGAAGAAAGCAGTATTTTAGGAAAATGGCTCTAGCAGACTGTCTTCGTGGATTGGGAGAAGGAGAAGCCATAGTCGGAGAGATAAGTTGTGAGTCTGCATTTGTGACAAAATTGAACTGTATCCGATTCTGCTTGCTATGTGTGATTTCATGGTGGCTTGGACTCCACAGACAGTAAATCTCAGGAAGTGTATTGCACAGGTGTGTGAAGAAATTTCCTGGGAGGATTCCCAAGAAACTGGCGTCTGTCTGGGGAATCAGGAAGAAGAGGAGGCTGGGTGAAGGAGAGACTTGCTTGCATTCAATTTCATTTTGAGACTGTTTCAAACAGTGCCCTGTGCTCATGCTTCCATACTTACCAGACGTTTTAAAAAGTCAATCTTATTATAACATCCAGAAATAAAAAAGAAAAACACCAAATGAATACATAGAACCCACTGCCATGTAAATCTCTTTCTAAATCTGGAGCTCTTAGCATATTTAAGGCATATAAGAAACAGAATGTGTAGGAGCAGGAGTAGGAGTAAGACACCGCTGTACTGAGTGGGAAGGATCTGGCAACCATTTGAAGGTGAGCAGGGGAGGCCAAGGGAATGATTCAGCTGAGTAAGGAAGGACTGGAATTCACCCTTCTGAGTCCAGGGATAGCTCAGTGGTCCACGTGCCTGCCTGACAAGAGCAAGATCCTGTGTTTGAGCCCAGGTATCACAAAAGCAATGAAAGAATCCACTCTCCTTGGCTTCCTCCAGTAGCTACTAGCCGACTCCCCAAGGTCCTATTGACTTCTTGAGGTTCAAGCTACACTCATGGCTTCCAGACTTTGTAGAGCAATACACTTGTCACAAGCCAATCAAATCAATACCCTGAAAGAAAAAAATGACAGGGATTAAAGGTCCTCCAAAAGTAAACAAGTTAACCTTGCAAACCAAATAACCAGGAAGGTATATTTTACTCATGAAATGAGAAATTAACTTGTTTAGAAAAAAAAAAAACCCAATGTGCTAAAAGGAAATTATATCTGAGAATGTTAATTTCATCTACTCGCCATGATGAGCTTAAATCTGCTGTTGCCTATATTTAAAAGGGAAGATGCACCAGAACTGTCTGCACATTGCCTGAGAGCTTCATTTCAAGTCTTTTCTTTCTTTTGGACATTCAGGAGGTGGAGTCACTAATGCATCCTGGAGACACTAGATTCTAGGAATCTTATGACTGCATTTAGAAGTGGAGTAACCATATAATTTAGCATCCAAGTTTGAACACTTTTTTCCATACTGGGACACTTTTTAGAATGAAACATGAAGGTATTAATAAATAAACCAGGACAACAGATGTAATCTGAGACTATCTAAAGTTAACAGAATCATACAGACGTCACATTCATAAGAGAATTGAGGCCTAGGAATGACTATTTAGAAATGTACAATGAAGGACTCCATTCCCACAACTACAAAATTCAAATTACTCATGTCCATGATTCACAGAGCACATAGAAGTCACTATAACTAGTCAATAGTTAGGCTCAGGGGGAAGTGCTAGGTAATCATTCAGCCTAGGTACAGCCAAGCAGCTTCTCATTTTCTACTCTACAGCTCTTCATTTCAGTAACTGAGCATCACACGGACCACCATGTGTTGGTTGCCACTGATTGCTTCAATTTTCAGCTATATTTCAGTTGCCTAACTAATGAGGAAAAGACAAGTAGCAGAAATTTCTTACATTGAAATGAGAATTAAGATATGAGATTTCTGTCCCAATCTGGAAAAGATCATGATAGTCAAAACCTACCTACCTTTCAGAGAAAATAAGCTAGTGCCTTCTAGCTAACAGATCAGCTTAGGTGATCAACTATGTCTATTTTCTAGAAACTGAGGTGTCTCAAAACCTGAGACTTTCCATATGATAGTCAGTTGTTCCTAAACAAGCTGGGACAAGTCACTTGCTCTGCTTGTCTTGTTTTGTTTTTCTCCTTTATCTTTTTCTTTTAGAATGCCATCTCTACTTTGGAAACTACCTATTCTTTTCCTAGTTGTATGCTTCTGTAGTTAGTTCTTTCTCTCTCCCTAGTTATCTGGTCAATACCTTCTTGAATAATATCCATTATACCATTAGATACAAAAAGCATATAAACAGATATTGTACTTATAGCCATTTATAAGCATTGAGGGTGCATGGCCTTTTATAGTAGTTGATTTGGGTAGGAATTTCTTCACTGAGAACTTTCACACTCTAGACAAACTTATAGAAAGAAATCTTTGACTGCTGAGGAGAATGGCACTAACCCTATAGCAGAGGTCAGGCTAAGGGAGTCTAGAAAGAAACTATGAAGCTAAGATGAAGAGATGAACTTGTGCAGTCACGACTCCCAACTCAGCTTCTGAGCAGAATATTGTTGTTCATCACGCTCTTTCACAGGTTTTCTTCTCTCCTCATCATTCTCTACTTGCCACCCCAGTGCCACCTCCAACATTGAATGTGAAGTCATTGACAATTCCTTTTTGTCACACTAATCAGCAGATTCTATTGATTCTATAAATATCAATTTCTTATCCAGTCTTTGCTACCACAGTTTAGAGCACATGTTGAGCCCATACTCTTCTTCATGATGAGGGCCTGATCTTATTCACAGGCGTGAGGACAGCTGCCAAGTCTGTAATGTCCTAACCTAGCTGGTTAGACCAAGCTTCAGTTTTCAGCTGGTTGATTCAACGCTGCACAGAGTATGTCTTGGAACATGGGCACCTGGTCCAGGTGCTACTCCCAATCTAGGTTCTTTGGATGGCGAGATGCTAACTTGAGGATTGAAGCTGGCAGTACCATGTGACCACATGGTGCCACCTGAATGTGAGTCAGCAAAAGCATCAACACAGAGAGTCAAAGAAGGAGGAGAGAGAGCAACAAGAAATTGACGAGGGATAGAGAACTTGGTCGTGTCTCAAGGAGTTATTGTATCAGTATCTCTACTGGAACTGCAGTTCAATCCTGACTGGTTTCTATTAAATTTCTTAAAAACAGTCTAATAACCCTCAATTTCTCTTTCAACTTTAATTGATCACCTCTGTGTTTCTCTTATTTGCCATCAGGATAACCTTAACTATAACATTATGTTTAGTCTGTCCCAGCACAGGTTCTTATTTTGTCTCCTAATATGATGTGAAGCTTCTATATAAAACTACACCATCTTATGCATAATAAAAATTCAACCAATGTTAACTACTCTTTTTATATTCCACAAGCATTTGTGCAGTGCTTAAATACTGTGTTAAATATGTATAAGAGTAGCTCTGTTTTCCAAATTGTATAATAAATCTGAGATATGCAAAACCAGGATATTCAAAAACAGTATTCTAGAAGTATGCTATTCAATTTTCTATTGTTATACCTGAATACTACAGACTGAGTAATTTATAAAGAGAAATTTGTTTAGCTCATAATTCCAGAGGCTAGGAAGTTTAAAAGCACAGCACCAGCATCTGCTAGCTTCTCATGAGGGCATTCTAAAATGGCAGGGGCCATGGCATTTTAAGATACTAAGAATCTTATGATGTTGCTTAGAAATGGGGTAACCATATAATTTATTATCCAAGTTTGGACATGTTTTTTCATACTGGGACACTTTTTAGAATGAAACACAATGCTATTAATAAATAAAGCAGGACAATAGATATAACAAGAGACTATCCAAAGTTAACAGGATCATACACCACATTGGGGCCTGGGAATGACCATTTACCAATCAACAATGAGGGACCCTGTTTCCACAACTGCAAAGCCCAAATTACTCATGTCCATGATTCACAGAGCACATAGAAGTCACCACAACTAGCCAATAGTTAGGCGCCAAGAGATGTGTTAGGTAGTCATGCACACTGCATCATTCAGCCTGGTTGTAGGCAAGCAGCTCCTCATCTTCCCTCTACAGCTCTCCATTTCAGTAACTGAGCATCACACAGACCACCAGCTTGCCAGGGAGAGCCAGATTTTAAACAAAGCTGCTGTTTTGATAACTCAGTCTATTCATTCATGAATTAATTGATCTCTACATGAAATAGCAGATTCATCATTAGGTCATCTAGGAAAGATCACTTTAGAAAGATGTCTCTTCCACATATAATTGACCCATGAAGTTTGAAATTGTCTCCAACATGGAACTGTGGGGGTTCATTCATACCATAATAGCAGACAAAGCCAGCAAAGTTATTGTTGCAGGCAGGCAGATGAAAGAAAGAAGAGGGAATAATCTCCTTGAATTATTATTTCTCCTAGGAGGTCACATTTCTTTCTAGTCCTCTCACTGCTGATGACAGAGAACCTATTGCTTAGCGCTCTTTATCTATTCTGATCAGAGTTACACAGTAAATCTCTGAGAGAAAGGTTATGGAACTTTATACAGCTTGGGCATCTTAGTGTCTTACGGTATTCAGAAACTCAAACAACAAAGTACATTGTTGTAAGAGCTAAATTATATTCATGTTAGTAACTCCAATATTTTTCATCATGGTTTCATATTTCATTAGACTCCCTTGAGTTCTTCACTAAGGGAGCTTATTACTTTCAAAGCTTTACATTTCTGGGATACTATAATGCAAGTAATAAGAAAAATATTAATATTCTTCTGAGTAAGCAAACACCTAACATCCCTCTGTCACTATTGAAATTAGAGACAAAGTTCTAGAAAATGAGAATAGTTTTATTCAATGTCAATGGAAGAAAAGGACTACTGAGCATGTAAATGATTCCAAACAAGCTGAGACATATGTCTCAAGGCAGAGCATGAAACACATTCACTTTGCAAGGGCCAGAAAACGCCATAAGTCTGAGAACTCTGCAAGGTGCTCTTCAGGGGCACAGCAGGGTACTCAAAATATGCTGATGTCTCCTGATATTCGTACTGCTAGGATAACACTCTTATGTGCCTTAACTTGGAAAGGCTTATTCAGTAAGATGCCCACTTAGTCTTTACGCAGTGATCTACTGCTTCCTAACAACTACAGTACCTGCACTTTTTTTATTATGTGAAGCTGAGATCTCTGTAAAAGCAGGATCTTTAGGTAGTTTTAGCTCCTTAAAACAGGGAAGTTAAAATGTAGAGTTGAAAAAAAATATATATCTCAAGAATGTTTTACAAATTATCACTTAAAGCATCCCTGAATATAGTGATTAGAATTAGGACTCCACATTAAAAAAAAAAAAAAAAAAAGATTAGGACTCCAGGTGATAGAGATGATGCTCTGAAATTCTGTTCCCCTCCCTCACACTAGCTCTCTGCAGTTTATAGCTTTTTCTACCATCGCAAGACAGAAACTCTTTTTCACTGTGTTCTTCTAAAGACAAATCCTAGTGGGGAACTTTTATTCCTACTCATTCTCTCTATACATTAGACAGTATTTAGCACTCCCTGGTTTCCTGGACCTCTTACTCTTTTTGTTCTCTTTCCCTGTTGCTCATTACAATGGTTAACATTGATTGTCAACTTGGCAGCCTTGAGAGATTTGTAACAAATTGATAAAGCACATGCTTCCTGCTGTGCTTTGGTAGGTTATGGAGAGAGGGAGAGGGAGGAAAGAGAGGTAGAGAGCGATGGAAGACAGAGGAGGAGAGGGAATGGATGGGGGAAGGAAGTTGGAGGAAGGAGGAGGAGAGAGGGAAGGAGTGATGCCCTTTGAAACTGTAACTTGTCTCCAGCCTTCCTCTTGGACCTTGCCTTGGTTCTACTTCTAGCCACCTTGAAATGAGCAGAATTGTGCCACTTCCCCTCTCTGACACGATGTGCCCGTCTTGGAGTCGGCCATGAATTACAATCTCTGAACCATGAGCCAAAATAAACCTCTTTCCTTTAAATTGTGGGTGCTAGGTATTTTGTCTCATCAATGGGAAACCTAGCCAATGAAATATTAGTCAGACTTCCCTGGGTGTCTGCTGAAGATGATGGAGGGCAGGTCCCTGTCCCGGATGGCCGAGGCCATCTCCTGGGCTGCCTGGTGGCCACTGTGGCCAAGCAGGTATTGTTAGGCCACAAGGTGATGGTTGTGTGCTTTGAGGCTATCAACATTTCTGACAACACTTCTACAGAAACAAGTTGAGTTCTTGGCCTTCCTCCACAAGCAGATGAACACCAACTCATCCCGTGGCCCATACCACTTCCAGGCCACCAGCTGTACAAGATCAAGTAGGCCCTGGACTGCCTCAAAGGGTTTGATGGGATCCAACCACCCTATGACAAGATAAAGCAGATAGTGGCTCCTGCTGTCCTCAAGGTTGTGTGCCTGAGGCCAACAAGAAAATTCACCTACCTGGGCTGCCTGGCTCATGAGGTTGACTGGAAGTACCAGGCAGTGACAGCCACCCTAGAGGAGAAGAGAAAGGAGAAGGCCAAGATTCATTATAGGAAGAAGAAGCAGATCATGAGGCTACAGAAAAAGGCTGAGAAGAATGTGGAGAAGAAAATCAGCAAGATTTCCCGAGGCCCTCAAGACCCATGGATTTCTTGTCTAAGCCCAATAAAAACTGTTTCTGCCTCATGGTTGGTCTGACTTGCCCTTCTTCCAGCGCTGCCTTGGGATGTGGGCACCTGGGGCCCCAAGCTGGGGAGGAAGAAAGCACCTTAGTCCCTTCCTGAAGTCTTCTCATAAGGGTACTTGAACAGCTTTAAGTCTCACATCATGGAATTTATAACTTCCTTCAGGAGACCCTTAGAGAAGGATAGAACTACCAGGTTCTGGAAGACCCTGCCGGGGCAGCCTGCCCCTGTGGCCCAATGCCACACTCTGCAGTTGTGGAACGGCTGGAAGCGCATAGATAAGGCATTGCAGCCTCACTCCTTGGCCTTCCCTCTGTCACCAGAAACAAATACATTATTTTTAAATGACAAAATATATTAATAAGAGAAGTAACAGCATCTCTTACACTGGCATGAATTTTGGAGACTTGAGAATTGCTGCTACCTGCCTTAGTAAGTTTAAGCCATTAAATTAAGGATGCCAATATACTTCATGTTGCCAAGAAGACAGTTAATAACAATCACCTATCCTTTATTTAGATTATCCCATTAATACTGCAAAACATTTACCAATAGCATAATATTTTCCAAGCACTGTTCCAATTATGTTGCTTATGTGACTTCATGTTCCCTTGTAGCAACCTTATAAAGCAGGATTTATTATTTTCATTTTATAACTATGGAAACAGAGGTAGAATTGACAAGCTAAAAATTATTGGAGACAAGACTTGAGCTTAGAATTTTGGACCTCAAAATCTGTTTTAATAGCCAATTGTATATATAATTATTAGCTCATAATTCTAGCAACATTAAATATATTGGCCCTAAAGGCATAATTTAAAAAAAAATTCCTATTAACCCAAAGAAATGTATGGTTATCTCTTCTAACATTCAGGAAATGTTCTTTCTTCAAATGTCTATGTGAAGCAAATAGCTAACAAATTGTTATCAAAAGAGAATTGCCAGTCTAGGTCTTTGACTTTGAGTCACTTTTCCCAGACTTGAAAGCTGTTGGCAAAAATCAGAAAATGTCCCTCTAGAGCAAAGGACTTTCTGAACTGTATTTAAAATAAATTTTGTAAAGTAGTGAAAAAAAAAGGGAGACACTTTGAGTTGTAGACAGCTCATATAACCATTCTGTATGTCTGTTCCTCCAAACCAACTAATTCATCCTTTCCCTTTGAACAAAACAGTACAGAGATATCTATTCTGAAAATTATTAGAGCAGCTTTAAAGCAGAAAGATAAATAACAAATATTGGAGCAAGTGCTGCAAAATTGCTGCTAATCAGTTACAGTAAGATTATTTAGTGTAGCAGTCTAACGAGATGATCATTGGTGCTTATTATAAGAATGTTTTTAATCAGAATGAATATACTGACAATTAGCAATAGCCTCACAGAAATCCTATGAAATAGATGATAAAACAAGAGAAATGCCGTACTGGGTTGCCATTGGTTTATAGGAAATGGACATTAAAGCACTTGGCCTTTGGGAGACTGCAAGCCACTTTTAGGTGGGCTGAGAGCCTGAGAAAACGAGCATGTTGTTGTGTTAGGATGTTTCCAAGAGATTCAATCCAGCTAATGCACACAAGAAATTTAACTTACATTTCAATGTGCTCTAGGGACTTTGAATGTTCAAATACTGAGGAAACTAACTAGGCTGGTCTTCACAGGGGCTTAAACTAGTACGCATGACAAGCAGTTGATGAGAGCCATAAGCCTCTTTCTATTTCTGACTGGTTAGAAGAGACATACACCAGCAGGCTGAGAGCAGATGGCAGAGAGCAAAAGGGGGTGTTTGTGCTTGTGGTGGAGGTGGTAGGAAAATGCTGCTGTGGTGTTGGGTTCTGCGTGCAAAACAAAGGGGATCAGAATCATGGTGTGGCTTAGGTGGTACTTTGTAGCTTCCAAATCTGCAGAGCAGACATGATATCAGCTGGAAATTCAGACTTGGCCTACATATTTTTATAATCCCTGGAATGAGGCAGGATGACTTCTGTTTTGGATTGAATAAAGAATGAGGATTAAAATACAGTCTTATGTATCAAGTGAATAGTGCCCTAAAAAATCAGATGAAAAACTACATTCTTTTTTTTTTTCATTTTATATATTTGGTACAGGGTCTCACTATGCAACTCAGATTCATAGTGATCCTCCTGTTTTCAGCCTCCCCAGCACTGGGATTACAGGAGTCCACCACCATCTGCTTGTGGGTCTCAGGTCCAGCATGCCCCTGTAACAGGGCCGGCCATAAGAACCAAATTCTATCAAGAGTTGCTGTATTCAGATTATCAAATGCCATAGGCAATTGATGTGACAAGAAAATTAACTCTCACCAACTTAGAAGCCCTTCCGATGATCTCTTAGATACTGGTGATAGCAAATCATTCCCCTTAAAATCTACTTGACTCTAATGTACAGAACCAAGAGTCAAATCTGAAATTGTGCTACCGTAATTGTCACAGAGAAAATGATACGCTGCATCGGCTGCATAGATATTAGTGGATCATTCAAGAGTCAAAGAATTTATATGATCCTTTAAAGCATAATTCATAACAGTGGCTATTCTGTCCTGTTCCTAACTGAGCTACAGGCTCAATATTATAAAATATATTAGCATATATTCAAGGTTGAGGGAGGAAAGAGGGATGGCTTCCCATGAGATCTGCCACAGACTTAAAAGAAAGGAGCAGAACTTTCTTCCTTCTCACTTCCCTGTGCTCATCTTCCGGTTGTGCCAATATTATTAGTGGAAATTAAGGGCAAGAACGCTAGTGATAGGACGGGATGGGTGGACAAGTGACTGTTCTTAAATCCGTTAGGAAATCAGATTATGTGCTTCTGACAATCACTAAAGATGTTTGTGAAGCTTAAATGAGAATGAATAGTAAAACGATACATGCCACATATTTAAAAATATGTATTAATAAAAGTCCCAGTGTAGCTGTCTCTGGATAGTGGAATTATAGATTCTTTATGAGTTACTTTTTATACCATATCTTTTCTTCTTATAATAAAATGCATTTTCATATAATAAAATAATCTGAAAATGAAGTAAGATACTGGTCAATATAAATTAGGGTTAGAATTAGGTATATATACTTTTATAAATGTACATGTAATGCATAACTATAAATATATGTGCAGTAGATATAGATATATGTGTAATGCATATGTCATGTAAAATACACATAACATATAGTTAATTTATATGCATGCATGTGCAACTCATGTATTTTATGTATTTTAAAACTCAATTTTTTGAAGCTCTCTCTGTTCTTTCTTGTCTGTGTCAGATACTGCAGCCCCCTACACCCAAGTTACCATCATCCCCTGTAGGAGACTCTTCCTGGTCCTCGTCTCAGTCCAAGAAACCAATATTTGTAATCCCAAAGTTATGTTATTGGAATCCCATCAAGTTGATTCCAAACTACCACTTTCCATGCAGCCCACGGCGAAAATGAGGACACTAAATTATATTTTTAATCATCGGGGAGTCGAGGGGCTCTAAGTCCTGCCATGACATGGCTTTCCTGAGCCAAGAGAGCGACCCAGGGCCTCACCCGGTTTTTATTCAGTGGAGGAGTGTGTTGAGGATTGAGAATTGTGGGAAGTAGGTGACTACTGTGAGCTGAGCTAGGTGGGGGGGCCTACATTTACCTCCATATGCAAAGAGGATATGCAGAGAGTAATCTGCATTATATAGTATTTAATGTTTTGGGAAGTCTAGGGCTTCAGCTTTGATGTAGTCTTTCAAGCCCCAGGAAGTCATAGCCTCTATCTTGAGGCTCGATCCCAGCTGGCAGCGCAGAACATTAGCTCTACTATCCTGTCTCCGCCCAGCTCACATTAAGGAGCAGCGGGCTTACCAGGGAAACATGCATGCCACCTTCAAAGACTATCACCAGCACCTCAGCTAGACCAATACACATTGCTTAAGGCCAATTGAAGGATAAACAGAAGTCCTAGCCAGCTCTCTACATAACAATATGAGGAAATAGGATCAGACTCAGTCAAAATGGAGACAGTCGCTTTTCTTTCAAGGAGAGCTGTTCAGGTGGTCCCCCACAATCCCCTACCAAATCCAGCTTAATAATTTACATTTGTCCATATTTTCTTCTGTGTTAATATGCTCAGGTGAACACGCCACCATATTGTGCATTATTGTGGGCTGTTTAATAAAATTAGATAAATTATATACTGCTGCTTTTGCTCATTCCAAAATGCCTCACTGATAACCTGCCAAATTAACTGATACAACTCTAATTTATTATTTTAATGGCTGTATGATATCCCACATCATACCATATGTATCATAATTTATTCAGTAATTTTCCTATCGAAGTTTCCATTATGAAAAATGTTGTAGTCAACATCATTATGCATGTGTCATTACTCATGATCTCACTTATATGGGAAGGTACCTCAGGAGAAGGAATTTTAAGTCGCAGAGAATATGTACTTAAAATTATAAAAGATGACAGATGACTTTTCAAAGAGGAAGTAGCGATTAACAACCTCAGCAATCATGCATGAAAACACATTTTTTTTTCTGGCATTACTGGTAGTAATAGGCATTGTCATATTTTTCATTTTTTACACTCCAATATGTATAACATGTCATTATTCCTCTAATTTTATTTCCCTACTAAAGAATTTGAGCAACCTTTCATATATAGTTTTTAGTTATTTGGATTAATTTTTGTTTTGAATTGTTTGTTCTTTCTTGTTGTTTATTGTGCCTTCATTTCTGTGGAAATATTTGAGTTTTCTTTTGAATTTATAATTGTTCTTTTTGAACAATTGTTCTTCGTGTATTTTGTATCCTAATCTTATCTCTGTAATTGCTAACTTAATTCACCAGGTCTATTACTTGTATTTATACTGCTTTATGATAACTTTTGTTTTATATTTTAATATAGTTTATATGTCTATCTTTTATTTGTATAATTCAGGATTTTTTGGCTAATTCTGAAGGATATAAATGATTATATTTAGTAGTTTTTCATAGCTTCAGTTTTATTTATCAAGGAGGAACAACAATAATAACAAAACAGTTCTTCACAACTTTATAGGTTAGTAAAAGAAAATTCTAAAATAACATTTAAATTAGATTGAATTTGAGGTTGGAGCAAGGTGCCTGACTGAAGGTGCTTGGTTCATTCAAAGGATCCGAATGAGAAGAAAAGCAATAGCTACTTCAGCGATGGCCAGGGCAGAGTGCCTGGGAATGCTGGGGACATGGCAGAGACACATTAGTGCTTGAGATGCACTATGGCTACGCAAGTCTAGAACGGAGCACATAGCACGTGCTTGTCTGTCCTTCTTAGTCTTCCCTGAACCAGGGAGACTTTATTCAGTGGGGAAAGGGCTTTTGCTGCATGGAGGTGTCTTTAGACCTGATGCATGTGGCCCTTGGTGAAGAAGGCAGGCAGCTGCCTCCCCAACTGTTACTGTCTCAGCTCTCTGAGGTAGGTGGGATTCCCTGTGTCCACCTGGGGAACACCTAGACCACCTACCCTGAGAGGCGCAGCCTGCCCTCATTCCTGGAAAGCGGCCAGGATGGATGGTCCTATCTATCTGTCATATGCACAGCATATATGGGACTGGAAGACATGGTAGGTGCAGTAAAGGCAGGCACAAGATCAACAGCACATGTTCTTATATGTGGGAGCTAAAAGGTGCACAGGAAAGACATGGAGAGTGGTATTCAGCATAGTCTTGGAAAGGTAGAGGGAAGGGAGGATGGAGACATGACTGCTAATGGGTACAAGGTAATGTTTGATAGGAGAAATAACTGCTAATGTTTAGTATAGTGTAGTACATATAACATGAAGTATAGTGTTTAACCATGGTTGACAATAATTGATTGAATATTTCAAAATAGTAGAGCGGGTCCCTGGTGGTCTAGTGGTTAGGATTCGGCGCTCTCAAAATAGTAGAGAGGGTTTCAAAGTTCCCAGCACAAAGAAAATAAATGCATCTGAATACAGATATACCAGCAACTCTAATCTGATAATTCCTCATTGTATAAATGTATTTAGATGTCACTCTATAGCCTACAAATATATCTAGATGCTATGCTTTAATTATAAATGAAAATGTACTTTTTAATTTAATTTATTTTTTTGTGGGGTTTTTTTTTTTTTTTGTATTTTAGGGAAAGGTCTGTAAGGTGTTCAGGGTCTCACTACTAGATCGGACTCCTAATGATCCATCTGTTTATAGCCTCCCAAGAGCTGGGATTACAGGCACATGCCACCACACCCAGTTGCAATTGCCATCTCAGCATGCCCTGGAGGGCAGACCTGGCACTGCAGGACCAGGCATCGAACCCCCAGCCCCTATGTCTGCTTGCAGGTGCTTTAATATGCTGAGGTGTTTGGCTGGCCCTATTTTTTTATTTTAAAGAAAGTAAAAAATAATAAAAACAAAAATGATGCAGGATTTCAAAAACAAGATGATATGAATTCAACAATGATTGTTAAAATGTATATCATTGTCTTCAGAATAGTTGTTCAAAAAGAAGTGAAGAAATAAGAAAGAAAAAAAACAAAATATATGTATATATATGTATATGTATACACACACACATATATATATATACACAGACACATAAGATAGCTAAGAAAATTGCACTGCTAGCTTCTATTGGTTTATTGAAAGGAACAGTTAAATGCTTAACGTTTTTGAACAAATTTTGTGTGCTTATATCTGGCAATCTGAGCAACAATTTTGAAAGTATATTTTAGAAAGAAGCTTAAATCCAATAAATAAATAATGATGAAGACAGTAGTTTGTTTCACTCTTGGAGTCTAGAAGCAGCTCATCCAGGGTTCTTACATATCCCCATGTTGGGATTAGACCTCCTGTACCCTGATGACCTATTGTTCAATATTCCACGGCCTAGGCCAAATCATGATGGAGAATACTGCTAGGAACTAGCTATTTTGTTCATTTCCAGTAAAAACATATAACCCACCTCTAATACAAGGTTATTATATAAATAAGGGGATAAAAGATTGATTTCTCAAGCTTCCTTTTTGACCTATTGCTAACATCTACTTTCTTTCTTTTTTTTTGATCTTGGTTATTTTATTTTTTTTCCATTTATTTTTATTTTATTGTAATACAAATGTCAATCAGACAGATTCAAAACACCATAACCATACAGAGTCGATGAAATAATACATTGCAAACTGTTTTCATAACGTTTTGGTATTGTACAAGGTGCATACATGATATTATATTTACAGGTTTTTATATAGCTGAATTATATCAAAGATTCAATAATTATTTACCTAGTGGATGACCATAGCACTAAAAGTCGACATAATGTCCTGTCCCACCACCAATAGTGCAGATCTTGCCTCTCATAGAATTATGTAGAAGCACAGTGTTATCTATCCCAACTGTACTGTCTATACACACACAGGATGATTTTTTCTTTCTACAACCCTTCCTTTGTCTACACCTGTCAAAAGTGGGCACTCCGTTGACATTCAACTACCTTAGGTGCTTGAACTCGACACCACAA
>PVKA01027695.1:11411-30329 GCA_004027165.1 Ctenomys sociabilis | reverse complement strand
CGCGGCTCCTACCGTGCAAGCATGGCGAATCTCGTGATACAGCAAGCTATATAGATTTCACAAACCAATCATAATTATACACGTGGCCGATTACTATTGGTAGATCTTACAGCAATGGCGGGCTTATTCTAAATAAGGGAGAGGTTGGTACAGCAACAAGAACCAGGAAGCCGGATATGGGCGCCATCTTTGCAGACACAATGGGCAGGGGAGCGAGGAGCGGGTGCCATCTTGGCTCGGCTCCCAACAGAGGAGTATGTGATAGGTTCTGGCCCTGGTATACATTGCTAAAGTCATTGTGGTGGTCATCTAATATAACCGATGTCCTTAAAACAAAGGATCCCCCCCATTCTTCTCCAACTTAGCCCAGGACATAATTTACTTTCACCCTTCCTGCCACCTCAGGGAAGACCCCTAATCCGTTTCTCAGGTGTATCTAAACATGCCCCTTCAGGCCCCTCCCCTGGCCAAAGGCTATAAAAGCCTCAACCTCCCTTTGTCTAGTGCAGGGAATTTCTTATCTTCCCCAGATTCTGTCTGTGTCTTCAACGAAAATAAAGCCTTTTTCCCCCTTTTCCTTCTGCCTGTTTCTCTGTTGTACCAAGAACCTATCAGTATGTAGGTAAGGTAGACCATTCCCAATACTAACAGCTTGCCAAGCCCTGAGTTGGTAGAATAAAAGGGACAACCACAGGCAGAGTTCTAATACAAAGAGGTCTTCAGGTATTTCTTGGTGTCATTCATGCTGATTATATAGAGAAATCAAAGTCATAATTCAGACTACTCAAACTATTGTTCAAACCACATTATATTCTTATATTGCTCAACTGGTCATTCTTTGACAATAATTTAAAAATTATTATTTTTATAAAAGGTATATTGAATTAAAAATAAAAATTAAAGGATAAACATTTTATTTTTATTTTTAAATTTTATTTTTTCAGCTTAATGTATGTCACTCCAATTGTTTTTATTAAATCATATACATCTATTCATTTTTATTCATATAAATATATACACACCAATAAAACAGTTTTGAGGAGACTTATCCTGTGTATAAGAATTAGCAAGTACCTATTTTTCTATAATTAGACATTTGCTCTGTACTCCATAAGTCTCAGGGAGCTTTCTGTGTTACTGTAATACAGTATTACAAACAACAGGTTCTATAGTGCATTGAACAATCTCCCCACTTGAAAGGGTCTCCAGTCCTTTTAGATGTGAATTCTAAAATTAATATCCTTATTCAACTTAATGTTGACAAGGAATCCTGTCATTACTGGCTAAGATTTTAATCATCTTATTTACCCTGGGCCTCAGTTCTTCCTTGTATTTTTTTCCCTTGCTAAGTTATATCTTTATTTTATTTTAAAGAATATAAACAAAAGCAAAAGCAAATAGATATAAACAAAGAGGGTAACATGAAACAATGCATACATTACAGATTTTCAAAACAAGCATAGCTAACAATGGTTATTCTATTACCTATTTCATAATCAAATCTGTTGTTCAGATTTTGTTGGTAGAAATCTTATTTTTATCATTAAATTTTATTTTAAAGAGTAAAAACAAAAACTAAGCAAAAACAAAGGCAGAAATAGAAACATACAACAATACATATGGTACAGAATTCAAAACAAGAATAGAAAAATTAACAATGGCTTTTTTATATTAATTTTATTGAGAAAGAAATATCAATGAGACAGTTTCAAAACAGGTTAGTAGGACAGTTACAATAATTAACACATTGCATATTGTTGTCTTCATAGTAGTTATTCATAGTAGAAGATGCAGACATGATACCGTGTCTAAACATTATTAGTACAAATCTTTCTCATTGAACTAAGAGAAAGTAGCTGCATATCTAGCCTAACTATTTTGTATATATATATATATTTTTTTTTCCATTACAATATGGTCCTTCATTTATATCCCCCTTTTTTGTTTACTTTTGTCAGAGATGGGTATTTTCTGACAAATATTAAATTCAAATATTGTAGGTGTGTGAATTTGGCGAAGTACTCCAATATAGTCCAGTAGTCCATGACAGTAGTGGGCTATCCACAGGACTGGCAATGTTAGAAGTTGTTGACTTGAGCCTTTTATAGCCCAGCCTATTAATATGGCTTTATTTTTAATACCTTGTTTTTATACTTTTCTATTAGATGGTTATCGAGATAAAGCAAGACCTATACAACAAAAAATGCAACTTTTGTATCTGGTAAGGTCAGTCAAATCCCCTCAAGATTTTCCTGAAACTCTGTACCACAGTTTGTAGATCTTTTGTCAGTGTCAGCCATGTGGATGAGTCAAGGCCAACAGTGACTGTTACATTACATGTTTTTTTTCCTGTATTTTAGGGAAGGGTCTACAGGGTGTTCAGAGTCTCATTACTACATCAAACTTGTAGTGATTCACCTGTTTACAGCCTCCTATGAACTGGGATTACAGACACGCACCACCATGCCCAGTCTCAATTTGCCAGGCAAATGTGTCTACAATTGTACTTTGGATGTCACTGTTGATGCATGAAACTAACGGGAAGGAAGTAGGTGAGATGCCTATAAAATTTGGAGCAAAGAGACTTAGCTTGATAAATACTCTCTTCGAGAGACTTAAAGAATTATTTTTTCAAAAATGAGTGTTTAGCATTCTGAAAAATTTCAAAAATCACAGACCTAACTCAGAAACACACACGTAGGAAAACCTATGACACCTCACAGAAAATGGTGTCATCGTGGATGGCAGCTCTTCCTGTACACTCCCTTCCCTAAGTGAGTGGTGCTAAATCTTCCAGGTCATCATAAACCATGACTTCTGGCAGTGTAGATGCCAAATGCCTTAAACTGAGTTACAGTGGGGGCGCTGAAAAAGTGTGCCCCAGGAATGTGTTAAAAGCAATAACACTGGCATGGGATCATTCAGGAACCATTTCGAACCCTTGAAGTGGGTCCTCTTTGCAGCTACTGCCATGGTATGTGGCATGCCGTGGAACAATCATAGTACATGTTGGTGGGCTCAGTATAGCCCTGGAGCCCCAGAAGGCACACAACTTTACACATGTATTTGTTACAAAAGAGTTCATGTCTACTTAACAGTCCCTGGTTGAACATGACACACTGAGTGTGCAAAGTGTAATTTGAGGAAAACTGCATAATTGCCTGAAGTTGCAGTGAACATCCAAAACACATCCAGTTTCATAAAGCAAGGATAAAATTATATTGGCCAAAGTGCTTAATTACAACCTTTTGTTCCTACTATCTGCTGACCCATGGATGAGGCCTAGAAGGCAATTTAAAAATCTCACAATAAATGCTGACAAGAGACAGAAACCTCACATTAAGGAAGAAACAGACTGTGTATTTAATCTCAGAAAATCATCAAACAAACCTAAAACATCAATAGCAACATCAATTCCAAGTGGAGGAATAAAATTGGAATCTAGAATTAGTATAATATTATAGTATTATTAGTTGATTTGTAACCGAATCGATTAAGGCATGCAGGAAAACATAAAAAGGGCCTACAAAAAAAGCAATCAGTGTTTGTGAGGGGATTCAAAGTTCAGACTAACAAAGACCTCACAGTAGATATGTTTTAAAGAATGGTGAAGAAATAACACTGAAAACAATAAATGCATGATGCCTGTGACTGTGAAATGGGGGATAAATAGTAATCCCTATTGGATTTGTGGGGAAGAAAAATTCAGTGGACTGAATAAAATTCTATTGTTTCTTAGTATCTACTTTTGTTGACTTTTAAGTGTCTAGTGACACATAGGTGAGAAAAGAATCTAAAATATTTAAGAAGTTATCATAGGTACTATGTATTTGTCTCTGCACTTAATAATACACTGTCATACATAATTCAGGAGCTTATTTGTCTTCAGATTAAGGAGAACTATCATAGAACAGAGTCACTCACCAGGGAACAAAATGACGTCTGCCAGCCTGCAGGGGTACAAAATGGTGAGATATTGTTAATCGTACTGATTCTTCACATATCATGTCCTCATAAAATTTTATATGTTAAAAATGTAAAACAAAATTTTGCAAGGAAATAATATGAATACAGAATAGTTAATGTATTACATTTGTTATCTTTAAAGTAGTTATACAGAGTACAGATTTTAGATTTTTTTAAGATTTTAAAATTGATATTAGCACAAACCTTTCTTTTCCGTGAAGAGGCACTAATACTGTAATTGACTTCGATTTTCCCTTCCTTTTTCTCTTTCCCCATACTTGTTCCTTTTTCCTTGTGAACAGTTTCTTCCTATTTGACAATAACTATTGTAAATTATATATATATATATATTTACTTGAATAGTCTCTTGAACACAAGGAAGACTTTATGATGTTTATACATGTGAGTCTGGTTTAGTTCTCTCATGACTATTTTTCAAGTTGCATTCATTCATTTACCTATAAAAGTCTACTAGTTATTTTTCCTTAGGACTGAGTAGTAATCTATTATATACAATTGCCATATCTTTTTATCTATTCCACAATGAGGGGCATTTGGGTTGTGTCTAAGATTGATATATTGCAAATTGTTCTGCTATAAACATGGATACACATATCATTGTGGTATGATGTTTTCAGTTCTTTTGGAGAAATATCCAGTGGGGGGGAAAGGGGAAAGGCTGGGTTGAATAGGACCTCCAATCCTCGATTTTGAAGGAATCTCCACACTGACTTCCACAGTGGTTGTACCAGCCTTCACTCCCAGGAACAGTGGAGAAGGGTTTCTTTTTCCCCACAGCTCCTCCAGCATTTATATTGGTTGACTTCTTAATAGCCATTCTTTCTGGATTGAGATGCAATGTCAGTGTTGTTTTAATTTGCATTTCTCAAATAATCAGTAATGTTGACCATTTTTAAAATATATTTATTTGCCATTTGTATTTCTTCATCTGAAAATTATGTATTCATCTGAGATGTCCTTTTATAGATTGGACATAAAATTCTTCATATGTTCCAAATATAATTCCTTTGTATGGGAGAGAATTGGCTAAATTTTTCCCACTTGATTGGTTATTCTTTAACTCTGTCAGTGATTTCTTTTGATGTCCAAAAGCTTTTTAATAATATGAGAGTCTAGTTGTTTATTCTTTGAACTATTTCCCATGCAATTAAGTTATGTTCATGAACACTCTGCCTATAGCTGTCTTTGAGATTTCTACCTACTTTTTCTTCCAGTCCATTCTGATAGATTCAGTGTTTCTGTTTTAAATATTTATATCTTTGATCTATTATAACTGTAGTTTAGTGAATGGTGATAGACATGAGTCTAGCTTTATGCTTCGGCATGTTGAGGGCCAGTATTTCAGCAGCATTTGTTAAAGAGGCTGTGTTTCTTCCAGTGAATATGTTTGGTCCCTTTGTCAAAGATAAAATGTGTTTGTAGTTGTGTCTTTATCTTCTAATGTGTGCCACTGAATATGGGGTCTTTTTCTTGCTTATACCATGCTGATTGTATCTTAGAAATTTGCAATAAGCTTCAAGTTAAGGACTATAATGCCTTTTGCCTTGCCTTTGTTGCCCAGGAGTGTGTTTGCTATTCTATGTCTCTTCTGGTTCTAAGCGAATTTTAAGAATGTTTTCTCTAGATCTATGAGGTATGCTAACAGGATTTTTATTTGAATTTATTAGATATGTTTAACAGTCTTAGAAGTATAGCCATTCTCAGTATGCTGGTCTTTCCTGTCCATAAGCAATGGATGTCTTCGCATTATATGATATTCTGCTTGATCTCCTTTTTTAGAGTACTGTTATTATTATTATTATTGAGTTATTTGGTTGTTACAGGGTCTCACTGTGTAGCTCAGACTCATGGTGACCCTCCTGCTTTCAGCCTGCTGAGTAACAGGCACATACCACCGTGCCTGGACTTGGTTGGCTGGCTCAGTGCACCCAGTGGATGGGGCCATTGCATGCAATGATCAAACCATAGTCACTACACTTGCCTAAGCAGGTGCTTTAGTCCATTGAGCTATCTCACTGGCCTTGTTATACATTTTTAATATGCAGATCTTTTACTTTCTTTTTTGGATGATTGTTTCCTAAATATTTCATTTTTTTGGATGATGCTGTAAAGGGTATGGTTTCCCTAATTTTTCTCTGAGTGAGTGGTTTGTTTATGGGAATGCTGTTTAGTTTTGAGTGTTCACTTTGTATCCAGCTACACATATGAACTTTGTTACTAAATGTAGAAGTCATCTTCCTCGATCCTGCCCAGCCCTGCCCAGCCTGAGAGACCAGCCTGAGACAGCGGCTGACTCTGGTGGCCTCCTGGATCCCGTCCCAAGCACTCCAAGTATGGGAATTTGCATGCCTCACAAGGCTTCCCACACACTTCACAAGTGAGTGTGTGGTGAGTCTGAAGGAGAGCCTTTGGCTTCTTCCGGTGTGCGTAACCCAGATCCCTGCCCCCAAGCCCTTCAAGCCAGCAACCAGCCTGAAACCTCAGGACCCACTCACCAGCACCTCCCCGGATCCCTTGCCCTAAAGCCCGCTGAGTGAGTAGGAATTTCCCTGACTCCCTGGGCATCAAAGTTCAGTGAGTATAGAACTCCAAGCCTGCTGCACCAGAGAGACATTTCTAAGCAATTCCCTGCCCCCCCCCCCATGGCCCCAGACCCAGCGCAGCTCGGACAGTGATAGCTCCAGGCCTGCTGCACCAGAGAAAGGTTTCCTAGTGATTGCCGGTCCCAACCCTTGGCCCCAGACCCAGTGAATCTTGGCCTGGAGTGAGAACTCCAAGCCTGTCGCACCAAAGGGACATTTCTCAGCGATCCTTGGTCCTACCCCATGGCCCGAAACCCAGCGCAGCCCTGCCTGTGAGTGAGGGCTCCAGGCCAACCGTGCTGGAGGGAACTTTCCTAGCCTTCTCAGGTTCCGGCCTGTAGACCGGGACTCAGCACAGAATGGCTGACCCAGTACAGCGTACTCAGTGAATAAGGACATCCACTATCCTTCTGGGAGCACAGCAGACCCACCAAAGCCCAGGCCCGCCCACCTAGAGAGCGACCTGTCTGACACAGAAGGGCCGACCCAGGCAATTTTCTGGATCCTCACCCCAAAGACAGCCAAGACAGTGGGAATTTTCACTACTTGCTCTGCATCCCAGTTCGGTTCATGCTCACGTGACCAGGGAAAGAACAGAGGAGAACCAAAAGAGCTACAGCAAAAAGGAACTGGACACAACCGCTAGAACCAGGACAGGCATACCTGGATAATCTCAAACTTAATAGACTGGCACCCGAATCTCATAACACGCTAAGGTTATAGCTCCACCAAAGCTCTACACCAAAGGTCAGGGGTCAGTGCTATAAAAAATTACAAGGACAAGGAGAAAAATGCAATCTCAGAACTCGAGTCCACCACTAAGGGCAGAGGACACTAGCTCAGCTGAAATGAATGATTCAACAGATATAGCAGCAAAGGAACAACAGCAGAAAGGTATAGAGGAAATCAGAGCCGAACTAATTCACAAATTAAAAAAAAAATATCTAGATATATAGTATCTGAAATAAAGAATCAATTCCAGAAACATTAGGTAGAAAAACAATGCTCACCTGAAACAAGTGCAGAGAGTAGTATTCCAGCAGAAACATATGAATTAACAGCATCTGAGGCAAAGACATAACAGCAAAAAGGTCATGAGGAACTCAAAGCAGAAATAATTTCTGAAATCAAAAAAGAATTCTTTGAAAAAAAAAAAAAAAGAATTCTTTGAAATCCTAGCATCTGAAATACAGAAACAAGTCCAGAAATATACAGAGGACACCCAACTTGGGAGAAACACTGCAGAAAAAGAAGTAATAACTGCCTCTAAAGAAGACAAGGATAAAAAAAAATTGAGGAGATCAGAAATATGACAGATTCCTTGAATGAGCAATACAGAAAAGAAATAGAATGCATGAAAAAGAGTCAAAGAGATATAGAAGAACTAAAAATATCAATCACGAGTCTATAAAACTGTTGGAGTGAAAGTGAAGAGAGAGTTTCAGATCTTGAAGACACCGGTGCAGCTAGTGAAAAGATGAGAAAGGATCTCTTAAAAACAATGAGAATGCAGGAAAACATAATCCATCACATACAAGATGATGCCAGGATGAACAATGTGAGAATAATTGGTATCAACGAGAATCAAGGAGTCAATACAAATGACATGAAAAGAATTTGGGGAGAAATAATCACAGAAAACTCCCCAAATATGAGGAAACAATCCAACATTCAGATCACTGAAGCATACAAAACACCAAATAACCTCAACCCAAGTAGAAACACACCGACACATATAATAGGCAAGATCGCAGAAATCCAACACAAAAATAATATACTGAAAGCTGCTAGAGAGAAGAAGCAGATCACATTCAAAGGAAAACCCATCAGAATTACAGCCGACTTCTCTACACAAACAATGAAGGCAAGAAGAGCATGGAACAGAGTTCTTCAAGTTCTACACAAAAACAAATTCCACCTCAGACTATTATACCCTGCAAAACTCTCTTTCAAGTTTGATGGAGAAGTGAAATACTTCCACGACAAAGAACAACTAAAGAATTTCATGATGACAAAGCCATCCCTTCACAGGCTGCTGAAAGATGTTCTAGAGAGAGACCACAATGACCAGAACTCCATGAATGAGAATGGAAGGAACCCACTAAACAAGACAGACAATTAAACACAGGTTACAAAGGAATAAACAACACCAGGTAAATATCATGACAAACATAAGTCAGCACATTTCAATTATAACCATCAATGTAAATGGACTCAATTCTCCAATTAAGAGAAATAGACTGGCACAGTGGATTAGGAAATAAAATCCAACAATATGCTGTATACAAGAAACACACTTAACTCAAAAGGACATTCATAGGCTCAAAGTCAAAGGATGGAAAACAATACTACATGCTCCAGCACCTCAGAAAAAAGCGGGAGTAGCAATTCTGTTCTCAGACAGTCTCAACTTCAAACCAAGAATGATCAAACGACACAAAGAAGGTCACTATATATTGCTCAGGGGAAAAATTCAAGAGCAAAGAAGTAACACTCATAAATATTTATGCACCAAACACAGGAGCACCCAACTATGTAAGACAAACCTTAATGGACATGAAAAACTTAATGTCTAAGAACACAATCTTAATAGGAGTCGTTAACACACCCTTATCTCAAAAAGATAGGTCAATCAGACAAAAAATTAGCAAGGAAGTAGCAGAACTGAACCAGACCTTGGAACAAATGGACCTGGTGGACATATACAGAGTGTTCCACCCAACCACAGATGAATACACATTTTTTTCAGATGCACACGGGTCATCTTCCAAAATAGACCACATACTACTCCAGAGCTCATGCCTAAGTATATGCAAGAAAATAGAAATTATCCCATGCATACTATCTGGCGACAATGCAATGACACTGGAAATAAATGACAAAAGAAACCAGAAAAAGCCACTAAATTCATGGAAACTAAACAACACCCTACTCAGCAATCAATGGGTCATAGAAGAAATTCAACAAGAAATTCAACAATATCTACAATTCAATGAAAATTCAAGTACAACTTACCGGAATTTATGGGATGCGATAAAAGCAGTTCTTAGAGGGAAAATAATAGCTATGAACTCACACATAGGAAAAAAGAAAGGGAACAAATTAGCACCCGATTGTTGCACCTCCAACAACTAGAAAAAAAGGGCAAACAAAACCCAGAGCGCAAAGACGAGAAGAAATCATAAAGATTAGAGCAGAAATTAATTTAATTGAGATGAAAAAAACAGTTCAAAGAATCCACAAATAAAAAGTTGGTTCTTTGAAAAACTAAATAAAATTGATAAACCTCCAGCCAACCTCATCAAAAAGAGGCAAAAGAAAATTCAAGTACAAGCAATAAGGAATGAAAAGGGTGAAATCACCACAGACCAAGTGGAAATTCAGAACATTATCAATAACTACTTCGAGAATCTTTACGCTCACAGAATAGAAGACACAGAAGAAATGGACAGATTCCTCGAAAGGTACAAATTACCAAAACTGAATCAAGAAGATGTAACCACTCTCAATAAGCTGATAACAGCCAACAAAATACAAAACACAATAAAAAGCCTACCGACAAAGAAAAGTCCAGGTCCTGATGGATTCACAGCTGAATTCTACAAGAAATTTATAGAAGATATAATCCCCACACTTCACAAACTGTTCAATGAAGTTGAAATGGAAAAAGTCCTCCCAAAATCATTTCAGGAGACAAGTATAATACTGATTCCAAAACCAGGGAAAGACACAGCCAAAAGGAGAACTACAGGCCAATCTCCCTCATGAACATAGATGCAAAAATACTCAACAAAATCCTGGCAAATAGAATGCAGCAAATCATCAAGAAGATCATACACCATGACCAGGTAGGATTCATCCCAGGGATGCAAGGATGGTTCAATATTTGAAAATCTATAAATGTAATACACTATATAAATAGACTGAAATCTAAAAACCACATGATCATCTCAATTGATGCAGAGAAAGCCTTTGACAAACTCCAACACTGATTCATGTTCAAGGTCTTCCAGAAAATTGGAATAGATGGACTGTATCTTAACTTGATAAAAGCCATCTATGACAACCCAAAAGCTCATACAATCCTAAATGGGGAAAAACTGAAATCTTTTACTCTTAAATCAGGCACAAGACAAGGATGCTCTCTATCACCCCTCCTATTCAATATAGTTTTGGAATCCTTAGCAACAGCCATTAGAAAAGAAGGAGAAATAAAGGGAATTAGAATAGGTAAAGAAGTTATATTATCACTATTTGCAGATGACATGATACTTTACTTGGAAGACCCCAAAAATTCCAACAAGAAACTACTAGAACTGATAGGGAAATTCAGTAGCATGGCAGGACACAAAGTCAATACTCAAAAGTCAATAGCATTCCTCTACACAGATAACAAGCACACTGAAAGGGAAACAATAGAAACAATACCTTTTACAATAGCACCATGGAAAATGAAATAACTTGGAATTCACTTAACCAAGGAAGTCATAGATCTTTTCACAGAAAATTACAAAACCCTATGAAAAGAGAGTATAGAGGATTTCAGGAAATGGAAAAATATTCCCTGCTCCTGGATAGGAAGAACCAACATCATGAAGATGGCCATACTCCCAAAATTGCTGTACAGATTTAATGCAATCCCTATCAAACTGCCACCAACATACCTTCCAGACCTAGAGAAATCATTCCTAAAATTTATTTGGAACCACCAAAGACCTAGAATAGCAAAGGCAATCTTGGCCAATAAAGACAAGGGAGGAGGCATCACAATTCCTGATTTGAAATTATATTACAAAGCCACTGTGATAAACTCAACATGGTACTGACCATGAAATAGACCTGAGGATCAATGGAATAGATTAGAAGATTCAGAGGCATCTACAAACACACTCAGCCATCTGATCTTTGACAAAGGGGACAAACAAGCTCACTGGAAGAAAGATAGCCTCTTTAACAAATGGTACTGGAAAATCTGGCTTTCTACATGCTGAAAACTAAAACTTGACTCAGGTCCATCACCATGCACTAAGTTAAAGTCAAAATGGATTAAAGATCTAAGCATTAAAACAGAAACACTCAATCTCCTGGAAGAGAAAGTAGGAGAAACTCTTGAAGATGTAGGGGTAGGTAAAGGGTTCATGAACAAACATATATTCACACAGGAAGCACTTGAAAGAATCAACAACTGGGATCAACTCTTCTTGAGGATTTTCTCCACGTCAAAAGAAATTGTCAACAGAGTGAAAAGGCAACCCACAAATTTTCAAAATATTCTAACTAATAAGCAATCAGACTGAGGTCTGCTGTCTAGAATATATAAAAAACTCAAATATAACAGGGCCCTCAGATTTAAAGACCCAATTCAGAAATGGGCATCTGAGATGCATACACAGTTCTCAGAGGACAAAATTAAAGAAGTGAATAAATATGTGAAAAATGTTCCACATCGCTAGCTATCCATGAAATGAAAATTAAAACAACACTGAGACACCATCTCACTCCAGAAAGAATGGCTATCGTAAGGAAATCAACCAACAACAAATGTTGGAGAGGTTGTGGGAAAAAGGGAATACTTCTGCCCTGTTAGTGGGAATGTAGACTGGTACAACCATTGTGGAGATCAGTGTGGAGCCTCCTCAAAAGAGTAGGACTGGAAATTCCATTGAAGCCGGCTATCCCCCTATAGGGAATTTTCTCAGAGGAATTGAAAACATTATATTGTAGTAATGTATGTGTACCTATGTTTATAGCAGCATAATTTGTGATAGCAAAATCTTGGAAACAACCAAGATGTCCATCACATGAGGAATGGTTGAAAGTGATGTGGTATTTCTATATAGTGGAATATTACTCAGCTATAAAGAATGATAAACTTGAAGCATTTATATTGAAGTGGATGCCACTTGAACATATACTCATAAGTGAAATAAACCAGACATACATGTGCAAATATCGTATAGTCTCCCTAGTATAAGAAGCCAAAATAAGAAATACAAATAGAAATGTACAACAACTAAAAAGAATTGAGTCAGATAGGGTAAACTGAATGGTATATGGTGCAGGGTACTAATTAGCTTCTCTTCTTGATGGTTAACAACCTAATTTCACATATCAAGTTTGGAGAAATAGAAGAGCCACAAGGCCAGCCAACATTTTGGCCCTAGCGTTTCAAGGTCAGCAAAGACTCAGGACACAGGAGAAGCCGTATTGTAACATCATGAAATTCAATTGTGCCCCAAATTTTCTGAGCAAGGAGATTATGGAGCCACAGAGTAAAGAGATTGATGATGTGTAGTGTGCCTGGGGAGAGTCACATGGAGAGAAAACTTTCTGTCTCTCACAGAGAGCCAACTGGCCATGCATTGCCTGTGACTCATCCACATGGCTGACACAGAGAAAGGATCTAGAGAGTAAGGTACCGTGTTACAAGATAAACCCTGAGGAGACTTCACTGACTTCATCAGAAACAAAAGCTACATGTTTTAGTATGTCTTAATCTGTCCTGGTCTTAGCCATCCCGCAGATAAGTATAAATATTAAGTATATAATGTGGGGCCATAATAAGCAGTTGAGCTGTAAATGGTACAGTGAACAACTTCTTCAGATAACTCACTATTGTTGTGGAATTCTGTACTCTGTTGGATTGTGTCGCCGAGTTCAGGCACCTAAGTTGGTTTAGCAACAATGGATTACTCACCTTTGACAGGTATAGACAAAAAAAGAAGGGTATACAGAGGAAGAATCATGATGTGTGTGAATAAACAGTATAGTTAGGATAAATATGCTGTGGTCCTGCATCATTCTATGAGAATCAAGATTTGCACCAATTGTGGTTGGATAAGATATTATGTCGGCTTCTAGTACTGTGGACAACCACTAGGAAGATAACAAGGTAGAAAGTATTAATTATTGAATCTGTGATATAATTCAGCTATAAAAAATAAGATTTAGTATATAGCTACACTCTCTTGATTCAGTTATAAGAGACATCTGCTATAATAATGTCTGTAAGTATAATATCATGTATGCACCTTGTATGATACCAAAACATTATGAAAATAGTTTACATTGTATCAGTTTATCGAATCTGTCCTGTTAATTTGTCTTGAAACTGTCACATTGCTATTTGTTCTTCAATAAAAAATAAATAAATAAAAAAAATAAAACCTGAAAGTTTCAATACTGTGAAAGGGAAAGAATTTGTTGAAATGAAGGAAAAATTGGATGAAGACCGAAAGAAAGAAGGGAAATGGTATTTATGTATATATGCATGATAATATGTTTTTTATTCTAAAACATAATGATACATAATCTGGATAATTGTACTGCTGATTTCTCCACATCTTTTGAAAGGAATAGTTAATGCTTATTTACTTTTCTCTTTTTATTCATACTTTTTCTTTTGCATTTGTTATACCAATTTGTTGCTGTTTTGTTTTGAATTTTTAGAATGGACTTGGCATGTTTATATCTGAATGCTTAAAAATTTCATTTGACATCATGAAATACAGCAATAATTGTTTTATTTCTGATGACTTTATTTACTATTTTATAGTCTTAAAAATAAAAAAAAAACTCATTCTCTTGATATTGGAAATTTTGTAAAGTGATTTCCTAAAACATTCTTATGTTAATAGTCTCTGGTTTATCCTCATCAAGAAGGACCTGTCAGATAATGGGTGATTGTTTGCTTCATCACTTTAGCACCCATGTATAATCCATATTGTCGTGCTGTAAAACTCAATGTGAACAAAACTGATCCTTAACAGTTTTTATGGGTTATGTCTAGAAGTCCCTCAAGCCTCATGCAGTCGCAGGGGAGCTTTTTAGAGGTGGCTGGATCTAGAGTGTGTGGTGCTAGGATCAAAGTGTGTGACTGCTGAGTCCACTGATTGGTTTGATACAGCTCTGGCTAGCATGAGGAGTGCCAGTGCTACATCTGCCCTGCCTAAACTACAAGGGACAGAAGCAGGCCAGTGTGCTCTTCCTGCCCGATTTCTGTGGACCGCTTCTGCTCAGGTGCCAGCCTGCTTTGGAACCAGCCAACCATGGACTGAGCCCTCTGCAAACTATGAGCCAAGTAAAACTTTCCTCCTTCAACTTTAGGTATTAGGTGTTTTGTCTCAGCAATGAAAAAAATAACTAAGACCACAATGACAGTTTATGAATCTAATATGATAAAGCCTAAAATAATTTCTCTGAATAACCATCAACACTTTCACAGAACTGTTCAGTGGGAGTGAACTCAGGATCAAAAATTTTCTTCAAGCTATTCAGTATTGAAACAGTCACACCATTAAAATGCTTCTTTTTCGAGAGCTAAAATATGACTCTTTACAACTTTATCTGTTATTTTAAACTCTAAAGTTGAAATGGATGAATAAAGCGATATTGTCATAGTCGGTAAGTTTCACATATATCTTCAGTATTGTGTTTTTACCTGTTAAAGGTACCGTTTATTTTAATTATTCATAGTATGTGTTTTAACTTGTACTTAGAATCTTTATAATTTTGGAAATTGTACAGTTGATTGATTTCATTTTACCAAACATTTTTAAGATGCTATGTCCAGAACCAATGGAATGCCTTCTCATCCAAGCAATCAGGTGAGACCTGCACCTCTTTGTCTTAAATTTTTCTTTGTTAATGGGAAGGGCTCATCCTGCTACTCAAAAACCATGTGAAAACTTGTCAGAATAGTGGACAATTTTCTTAAAGTATCATAACTTTATATACTCACAAACATACCATTGCAACAGTCATTCTTGTTTACATAGAAAACCAAAGTTATTGGAATGTGTACGAACAAGCCAGCAGCAATGTATATCTTTAAGCCATAATCTGGAAAATAAATGCCAGAGAATTTTCTTATTAACTTTCAGACCCACCTGATTATGGTTTCAAAATAGACATTTGATTCAATGGATCAACTAAACATTGGACAAATGACAAGCTTTCAGTCTGTGAGGATCTCAAGCTGAGGATCTTTGCTTCTCCCGAGAACACAGAGATGCATTGTGTGGTCATTTAGAAGAGTATGGTGCTGGACATTTCAGAGTAGGACAAATGTTAGAGAAATGCTTTTTTCATGAGTTGGGGGAGATTCTTAGTTATGCACACCCCATTATAAATGAAAAAATCCTTGTCAGTTCCACATATGTCCTTGTCACTTTGCTGTTCTCTATGCAGGCAAGCACACTCTGGGGCAAGGGGTACTAAGCTGTGACCCTTGCATCCAATCAGGTGTGATATATATTTTAGGGAGCAATAGGTTTGGAATAAATTATATATGTATGTAATTATGTGTGTCTTTAGTACTGGGTCTGCAGGGTCTCACTACATAGATCGGATTCATAGTGACTCTCCTGTTTTCGGCTTCCCCAACACTGGGATTACAGGCGTGTGCCACCATGCCATTCTCAATCGCCATCTCAGCAAGTGGTGGACGAGGGGCTGGCACAGCAGAGCAAAGATCAAACCCCAGCCTCTGTGCTCTGCTGAAGCAGGCACTCTAGTCTGCTGAGCTATCTGGCTGGCCCAAGTTTTATATTTTAAATCATTGAAAGAATTGAGACACTAATCATATAATACAAAATTATATGAAGTTCAAAAGTTACTATCTGTAAAATTCAACCATATAGGAGAATAACTGAAGTACAGAATTTCATAGTGCAGTGAGATATCTAACTAAACTTTGCTCTGAATGGCTCAACTATTGTGGCAGTGCCACTTTCTCCCAAAAGAGTTAACAGCACCCTATTACAGTGGCAGAGAAATAGCCATGATAGCTAAATCTTGGAAGCATCTTACACGTCCATTAACAGATGAGTGGATGAAGAACTTGTGTACTTACGCAGAATGGCAAAGCACTATGACATGAAAAATGAGAAACTTAAGTCATTTGTAATCACATCATTACACTTTGACACAACAATATTAAAAGAAATGAATCAGTCACAGACTTATGTATTTGCATGGTTTCTTTTTATGAAAAATCCAAGACAGAACTACTGAATACAATACAAGTTTATAGAAGGGAGGGAGACAGAAGTTTCTCAAAAGAAAAGGCGATGAAGAGAAAGAGAGTAAGGAATGTAGAACAAAATGATTCAGCCTGGAGGGAAAAAGTGGTAAAAGAGCCATGAAAAGAATTACAATGTGTTACACCCATGGACCAGTTCCCCATAATAAATCATGTACTACAGATGTGTACTAATAAAAAGAGTTCAAATAAAATGCCAATCATGTCAAAGAAGTTAAAACTAAACTGTGAATAAAACATGTAAATGGATATTGGATTATGGATTAATTTACTGTTGAATTACATGTATGTAGTATGAATGAATCTATAGCTGATTAATACCATGATATATTTGCTATAACCTGAATATGCTCAAATTATGTTAAAATAACATTAAGCAAAATTCTAACATTTAAATTAAATATCTCATTATGAAAAATTTCTTTATGAAAATAAAAAATGATTATGTAATCAAGGTAAGTTTTCAAATGTTTCATTTTTTAGTTAAACCAAAGAAATTATTGATCAATGATGATTTCAATTACAGTGACTGAAGTAGCCAAAGAAATACATATTGAGGAAACAAAAGCCGTGGTTTCTAATGAGAACATTTATTCAGTTCAAGATACTTGGATTAGTGTATTTGCTCAATTAAGAAAAACATTCATCTTTCTAACCTTTGAATTTGATCTGTTATTAATCTACAGTACAAAGCACATATAGTTAATATAAATGCTATATGCTTTTAAGAAATAGATCATACCTCTAAAGGCAATAGAGTAATGGATTATATTCAGATTAGTGTGAAGGAACATTGTTTTAGATAATTAAATGAGGCCCCAATAAGAGTAATTGTGATATAACTTTACCTGCTCTGAGTGTAGTGTATATTTCAATATTCTTCTATACACTAAGAATTCTGTAACACTAGTTAACATTTGAGAGGATCTCCTCATTAACTCGACAACGTATAACGTGCATAAGGAGAGTCACCTGGAGAGAAAACCTTCTCTCAGGCTTTCACAGAGAGCAAACTGGTCAAGCAATGGCCATGGTTCATCCACATGGCTGACACTGACAAAGGATCTACGAACTGAGGTACAGGGTTTCAGGTTAAATCCTGAGGGGATTTGACTGACCTTGGCAGGTACAAAAGTTAGGTATCTTGTTATATAAGTCTTGCTTTATCTTGGTCTTAACCATCCAGCAGAAATTATAAAAATGAGGTATAAAAAGTAAAGCCATATTAATAGGCTGAGCTGTAAAAGACTCAAATCAACAACTTCTGACATTGCTAGACATATGGAAAACCCACTACTATCCCCAGTACCGAAAAAAAAAAAAATCAATACTATTGTGGACTACTGGATTATATTGGATTATTTTGCTGAATTCACACACCTACAATATTTAAATGCCAAAGGAATACCCATCTCTGACAAAACTAGAAAAAAAAGGGGGCCGCAAATAAAGGACCATATGGTATCTGTATATACAAAATAGTTAAGATAGATATGCAACTACTTTCTCTTAATTCAATGAGAAGAAAGATTTGTACTGATAGTATTTGGACAGGATATCATGTGTGCATCTTGTACTATGAATAACCACTAAGAAGACAACAATCAAATATGCATGTAAAATTGGAAGAAGAAAGAAATGTATAGGAAATTAAGAGAAAAAGTACAAACAATTGAAAAAAGGAGATGAAATAAACTAAAGCATTACCTTGGCAAGGGGTCAGACCTTCACTTTGTAAACATCTTGAGCCTATGCAGGAGGAAGCACTCACTCACCCTTGGAACTGCATGTAGCCTGCTTACACTATAAGGGAGAACAGCAGGCTTGCCTCTCCTTTCTGTTTTTGTGGTCTTCTGCTGCCTTGAAGTGTTGTCCCTATGCCATGCCACACTGTCCTGTAGCCAGCTTTGTATAAACTGAAACCTCCACAAATTGTGAACTAAGTAGACCTCTCCTTTAATTTTGAATGGCAGATATTTTGTGTCAGCAAGAAGAAAAGTGTAATCAATGGCGCAATGCCCATCGAGCAGAGCAGCACAGTGTGTAATAGTTAGATCTTGGAAACAACTCAAATCTCCAGCATCTGATGATTGGATAAAGAAAATGTAATGGTGGCGCAGGCCTGTAATCCCAGCACTCGGGAGGCTGAGGCAGGAGGATTGTTGTGAGTTCGAGACCAGCCTGAGCTACAAAGTGAGCTTAAGGCCAGCCTGAACTGCACAGTGAGACCCTGTCTCAAAAAGACAAAAAAAAAAAAAAAAAAAAAAAAAAAAAAAAAAAAAAAAAAAAAAAAAAAAAAAAAAAAAA
>PVKA01027695.1:0-11311 GCA_004027165.1 Ctenomys sociabilis | reverse complement strand
ACAATGTGTAAATATTACATTGTTTCTTTGATGTGAGAAATCAAAAATATAAATAAGGACCAAAGGACCAAAATGTAGAATAGATGCTGTAAAATGGGAAGAAAAGTTTCAAATGGGGAGCAATACTAGGGAGGGGAGGTGGAGAAAGAAAGGAAGAGAAAAGAAAAAATGGGGGTAGCCTGGGGATGCCACTTAGCTGTAGAGTGCCTTCCTGGCAAGTGTGAGGTCCTGAGTTCATGTCCCAGTAAAACACACACACACACACACACACACACACACACACACACACACACACACACACACAAATGGCAAGGGTAGACTAATGGGAACAAAAGACGAATCGAGTATATCATGTACAAGTACAAATTCCCAATGATGAGTGGGACCCTCATGTATACCTACACTGTACCAATAAACAATTAAAAAAGCAGCTTGATTACTTTCCTCCCACTGATTTCCCTTCTCACAGTTTGCACCTTCAAAAGCCGGTGTCTGCTATCCATGCATTTTGTTACTTCTCTAAGATTTATAGCTCTTTGTTGAAATATAATTTAAGCCAGCACCCCTAACCACATTCTTGGGGTCTTCTTAAGGTTACTATGAGCTTTCATCTGTTTGATATAAATCATACACATTAAAAATATTGGATTTTTTTTTTGTTATTCTGTTCTTGGCTATAGAAAGCTATACTAAGTATGAACTAAATGGGAGTTGATGAAAAGTTATATTCTTGCATTCAATACCATCTTGAAGCACAAATTTTTTAGAGGGGACAAACCAGAAAAAACAGGTCAGCAAAAATGTAGGCAGTGCTGTCTTAGGTATACATTTGACTGTGTCATGACTCTGACCAGTTCTGAGGAAGACATTCTCAAGAAACCACAAAGCAACTGAGAAACTCAGTGCTCACACTATCTCTGGAGACTGTTTTGTCTGGATTTCCAAGTAGTCTCTTTTGTCAGCCTCAAAGTTAGTGAACAGATTGAGTGAAGAATGCACCAAGTCTTTCCACCAAGTCTTTTTTGTAGGCTCTATTTTGAAAGATCAAAGTGGTATGTGCTTATGTAGCACTGCCTTTTCCAATGCAGGTTTCTAATTTTGCTCAGTGCCAATGTGTTTTAAGCTTGCTTTTGTAATAGTCCATGTGCAACTTAAATAAAACATTGGTGCTCCCACACTGTATGTGTAAAAACTAACGAACCTTTTAAATATGGGCTAAAAGTTCAAGTGATCATGTCTCCAAAAATGGCATACTAATGGCCAGTAGATGTATGAAACACTACCCATCAGTAATGACCAGGGAAATGAAATAGAAATCACACTGAGATATCACTTCACATTTGTATGGATGATTGTTATTTTAAAAATATGATAAGTATTGATAGGATGCGGTGAAAATGAAACCCTTGCACACTGCTGATAGGGATAAAGTGGTCATGCACTGGAGAAAAGAGTATGAGGGTTGAGCCGGGCGTGGTGGCGCATGCCTGTAATCCCAGCACTAGGGAGGCTGAGGCAGGAGGATTGTTGTGAGTTCGAGACCAGCCTGAGCTACAAAGTGAGCTTAAGGCCAGCCTGAACTGCACAGTGAGACCCTGTCTCAAAAAAAGAAAAAAAAAAAAAAAAAGAGTATGAGGGTTTCTCAAGATATTACAAATAAAACTATGGGGACAGCTGGGCTGAATAGAGGAGTATCACCTGGGAGACCAAGAGAAGGTCAAGAAAATTGTTGGTATTTGGAAAAAGTACATAAACATTGATGCAAAAAATCAAAATGAAGGAAGAGACTTATAGGTCCAACAAAACATTTGAATATGAGTTTAAAACAGGAGAAAGAATCTGGCAGGACTAGCATGCAGGGCCTTCACCCTTGCCAGACATGGGAACAGCCATTCTGAGAAACTTCCAACTACCTGGAAAATCCCTAGCGGCCTGGCAGGGTCCAGACTCACAGATTGGACTGGGGTATATGGGCCTCACCTCATCATCCCCATGGTGAGCACAGAGAAGGCTGAAGCCTGGCAGCGTGTGACTGGCACACCCCAGGGGTGAGTGTGAGGGGCAGGAATGGTTCCCTCCCCACCTGCCTATCCTGAGACCGAGAGATAAGCATGCCTGTGGCAGGAGTAATGGACCCTAGACATACCTCAGATACTGCCGGGGACCTGTAGTTTGTCCCATGCCCACTAAGATGTTCATCTGGCACACAGACAACATTGGTCTGGTTTGAGTTCATGCTCAGCTTCCCATATTTGCTTGAGAATTGTGTGATCTTTGTCTTTTACATGTTTTTACTCTTTTTTTTTTTTTTGGCAGAACCGGGGATTGAACTCAGGCCCTTGTGCTTGCCAGGGAAGTACTTATTCCACTGAGCCATCTCTCCAGCCCTTACATGTAGTCTTTTTAAAACAATTAATTTAATCTAATTTTGAAGAGTAAAAACAAAAGCAGAAACAAATAGAAAAAAGACAGAAACAGGGTAGTATACATCAATGCATATGTTAGAGATTTTCAGAACAGAAGTAGTAATTAACAATGATTGTCATACTTAGTTTTATCATCAGATCTGTTCCTCAGATTAACAGATACAGTTATGCAAGACTGGGATATGCCTGGTCTTGACAGTGCCCATTCAGCCCCAGGTGCACTGCCTCCACTCTAGGTGCATTGGAGTCTCCACCCTGCATTCTACCAGGATCCTGGCTGCAGCCCCTGCCTAAAAATATAGGCCAGTGCTCTACCTACTTAAGCAGCAAAGGACTCGGATCTTCCAGTTTTTCCTATTTTTCAGACACGTATGAGAAACTATTCAGTGCCCTGAGACCTTGGGGGAGATTCCTGCTGGAATCTCTCTACACTAATTTTGGGTTATGTATCTCCTTTGAGTATGCAGAGTTCACACAATCCTTTATCTTGTGTCTTGAGCCTGTCTCACAAACATAGGCATGTGTCTTGGGCAGTCAGCCATTGTCCTCAACCAGCAGGAATCCTCAACAGAAGCCTCAGAATCAAGGTCCTACACCTTCCCCAATATGATGGCACAGCTTGTACAGCTGCCACAAAATGGAGAGATCTTTGAAATGGGCAACCTCAGTTATACACACTATAAAGATAGGCAAAGAGGAATGCGACTTACAAGATTAAAGACTACTGACTCTGGGAGAAAACACCTTTTTCAAAATATATAGGAATCTTTCTTTCTCTCTCTCTCTCTCTGTCTCTCTCTCTCTGTCTGTCTGTCTCTCTCTCTCTCTCTCTCCTTCCCTTTCCCTCCCTCCTTCCCTCCTTCCCTTTCTTTCTCCCCTTCCTTTCACACTTTCCCTCTTTCAGCTTGTTCCTTCAGTAGTTTTTCTTATTTTTTCCCCTCTAGTTGCATCTCTACTCCCTGTTATACTTTTTCTAATTGGTTTTCTCTGTTGCTGGTATCCCACAGTAATTTTCTTTTTTCTTAACAAGACCTTTTATATCAATCCTACCACATTCTTTACATCTTCTATTACTATATTTTTCATAATTGAGTTTTTTATTCATGCTCCTATACCATTTAATCTTATGAACCTCTAGGCATTTAAGCATATCTTACTTTGGCTGAATACAGGTTTATACTAAAAGGATAAAATTCCTGTAGTTGCTGAATATTTAAAATACATAATTTTATCATTACTTATATTTTGTTATATAACTGCATTTTGCTTCCATATATATACAGTTGAGTTTTATGAATCTTTAAGTGTTTATATCTTACTATGGCTGAATACTGCTCAATGATGAAAGGAGGTGAAGTTGCTCCACTGAGTAGATTTTTACTATATATAATTATCTAGTTTGTATTAGAGTTTGTTCTACAACTGTAGACCTTGTGCCTATGGCTAAAGCTGCTAAATTATTACTTATTACAGTTTGTCACTTTCTAGTTTGCATTATTTTTATTACTGATGGTACTGCTTTTGTCCATGTGATGTATTTGTTGTGATCCATGGAGCCTCCTTGTATGCCAATACCTAGATTGTCTGGTGGTCACTAGCAATACAACAGTCTGGTATCAAAGAACTGTGTGCTGGGACAAACACGCTCTGATATTTCATCTCTTACAAACAGAAGAGGTAATGCAACTGTTTTTTTTGTGGAACCAGGAATTGAACTCAGGCCCTTGTGCTTGCCAGGGAAGCACTTATTCCACTGAACCATCTTCCTGTCCTTCAGCAGAAGTACCTTAGGACAACCTCTAAGGACAAAGGCAGGTATGCCTAGGAGATACATTTGAAAAGTACTCATTATAAGTAAAGAGGCTTGATACTAGTAATAGTGACCTACAATAAGCAATTTATAAGTATCAATTAAGAAAAAAAATACAGAAAAACAAAATGAGAAAGTATAGAAGCAAGGTGCATCTCAGAAGACCCAGATTCTCCAAAGTAAATTCAGAAGGCATTAAGGTAGAAGAAAAATCAAAATCAACCCAGATGAATGTTATAAAACCATACGAACAGTAGTACCAAGACAAATAAAAGTCTCTTGATGAAGTAAAATAATTACATAGATGATTAAATAATTGATGACCATAATGAAGGAAATGGTTAGTTAATTTAGATTGGAGAGATCCAGCCCAAGTCCAGGCCCAGCGAGTGTGTGGGAGAGCTTCCCGCTACCCTAAGCCTGCGGGACTTCTCTGGTCCAAACCCAGGCACCCCGCATGAGTGAGACCCTCTGCTGAGCCCTCAGGACATCTCCACCATTCTGGAGCCCCCCCTCCCCCGACAAGTCTGCCAAGTGAGTGAAAATCACCATGCTCTTGGGACCCCTCAGATCCAGCCCAGCCCAGCGAGTGTGTGGATCTTCTGGCTACCATGCACCCATGGGACTTCCCAGGCATGCTGCGTGAGTGAGACTCTGCCGTGCTCTCAGGACCCATCTGCCCTCGGGAGCCCAACCCAAGGATACCAAGTGAGAATTTCTGCCTCACTCTTGGAATGCTCCAGACTTAGCCCAAGCCCAAGCACTGCAAGTGTGTGGGAGAGCTTCCCCTCTCCCCTGCACTCACTTGTCCCTTTCAGACCCAGCCCAAGGTGCATACAGGCCAGGGGTGAAACTCCACAGCTACAGTCCCTGCAGAGACAGTACAGGACAGAACCACCCAGCTAATCCTGGAGCACAACATCTTGGCAGAGAGGCACAACAGGTTCACTCCCAAGGGCTGCAGCAGGAGGTGGCTGAGCACAACAACCAGACCCAAGCAGGTCCAACTAGATAAATTCAAACTTTGTATATCTGCACCCAAATATCAGTAGGTGCTAAGGTTGTAACTGCACCAAAGCTCTACAACAAAGTTCAGAGGACAGTGCTATGCAAAATGGCAAAGAGAAGAAGCAAAATGCAATCTCAGACCCCAAGCCCACTCAGAACAAGTACAGAGAACATTAGCACAGAAGAAATTGGGAATCACATAGCTGAAATTTCTGAACCAATAGCATCTAAAATAAAGAAACAACTGCAGAAAGGTACAGAGGAACTCAGATCAGAAATAACTCCAAAATTAAAAAAAATCTCAATTAATAGCATCTGAAGTAAAGAATCAAATGGAGAAACATATGGAGGAAACCTAATATGAAAAAACTCTGCAGTAAAAGAATTAATAACTGCTTCTAAAGAAGACATTGATAAAAAGGAGATTATAAAAATGTCAGATTGCTTGAATGAGCAATACAGGAAAGAAATAGATTGCATGAAGCAGAGTCAAAGAGATGTTGAGGAACTTACAATCTCAATCACAAGCTTGAAAAACCATTTGAGTGAAAGTGAACACAGTTTCAGATCTTGAAGACACTGGTGCAGCTAGTGAAAAGGTAAGAAAAGATCTCTTAAAAACAAATAGGATGCAGGAAAAAATAATTCACCTGCCAGATGATGCAAAGATGAAGAATGCGAGACTAATAGACATCAATGAGAAAGAAGGACTCAATACAAATGATATAAAAAGAATATGGGCAAACTGAAAACATCATATCATAGTGATATATGTGTACCTATGTTTATAGCAGCAAGTGATAGCAAAATCTTGGAAACAACCAAGATGTCTGGCAGATGAGGAATGTTTGAAAAAGATGTGGTATTTCTATATAGTGGAATATTACTCAGCTATAAAGAATGATAAACTTGAAGCATTCATATTGAAGTGGATGTCACTTGAACATATACTCATAAGCGAAATAAACCAGACACACATGTGAAAATATCGTATAGTCTCCCTAGTATAAGAAATCAAAAGAAGAAATAGAAATGTATAACAACAACTAAAAAGAATTTAGTCAGATAGTTAGGGTAAACTGAACGGCATATGTTGCAGGGTACTAATCAGTTTCTCTTCTGGATGGTTAACAACCTAACTTCACAGATCAAAAATTGGAGAAATGGAAGCACCGTAAGATCAGCCAACATTTTGGCCCTAGCCTTTCAAGGTCAGCGAAGACTCAGGACATAGGAGAACCTGTACTGTAACATCATGGAACTCAGTTGTGCCCCAAATTTTCTGATCAACGAGATTATGGAGTCACAAAGGAAAGAGATTGATGATGTATAGTGTGCCTGGGGAAAGTCACATGGAGAAAAAACTTTCTCTCAGGCTCTCACAGAGAACAAACTGGTCAAACATTGGCCGTGACTCATCCACATGGCTGACACAAAGGATCTTCAGAGTGAGGTACAGTATTAAAAGATAAACCCTGAGGGGACTTGACTGACCTCATCAGATACAAAAGCAACATTTTTTGTTATAGAGGTTTTGCTTTATCTCGGTCTTAACCATCCAGCAGAAAAGTATAAAAATGAAGTATATAAAATAAGGTCATAATAAGATGAACTGTAAATGAATATAGTCAACAAATTCTTCAGATAACTCACTATTATTGTGGAGTGCTGGACTGTGTTGGATTGTGTCGCTGAGTTCAGGCACCTATAATGCTTGAATGACAATGGAGTACCCATCTTTGACAGGTCTAAACCAAAAAAAGGGGATACAAAGGAAGAACCATGCTGTGTTTGTATAAACAGTACAGTTAGGATAAATATGCAGTACTTCTGCATAATTCTATGAGAAGCAAGATTTGCAGTAATAGTCGTTGGATAAGATATTCTGTTGGCTTCTTGTACTATGGACAACCATTAGGAAGATAACAAGATAGAAAGTATTAATTATTGTAACTGTACTAACTGTATTCAGCTTTTAAAAATAAGTGTGCAGCTACATTCTCTTAATTCATTGATTAGAGACATCTGCTCTAGTAGTGTTTGTAAGCAGAATATCATGTATGCACTTTGTACACCAACAAACCACTACGAAAACCATATGCAATATATTAATTATTGAATCTGTCTTGCTAATTTGATTTGAAACTGTCTCATTGCTATTTGTTCTTCAATAAAATAAAATTAAATTTAAAAAAGACAATGGGATACCCATCTCTGACAAAACTAAACAAGAAAAGGTGGATACAAATGAAGGACCATCATGTATCTGTGTATACCAAATAGTTATGATAGATATACAGCTACTTTCTCTTAATTCAGTGAGAAGAAAGATTTGTAGTAATAGTGTTTGGACAAGATACCATGTCTGCATCTTGTACTATGAATAACCACTATGAACACAACAATATGCAATGTATTAATTATTGAAACTGTCCTATTAATCGGTTTTGAAACTGTCTCATTGCTACTTGTTTCTCAATAAAATTAAAAAAAAAGAATATGGGCAGAAATAATAGCAGAAAACTCCCCAAATATGAGGAAACAATCCAACGTACAGGTAAGTGAAGCATACATAATGCCAAATAACTTCAACACAACTAAAAACACACTGAGACATATAATAGTCAAGATCCCAGAAATCCAACACAATACTATACTGAGAGCCGCTAGAGAAAAGCAGATCACATTCCAAAGAAAACCCATCAGAATAATGGCCGACTTCTCTTCACAAACCATAAAAGCAAGAGCATGGAGCAGAATACTTCAAGTCCTCCATGAAAACAAATTCCAGCCCAGATTACTATACTATGCAAAACTCTCAAGTTTGAAGGAGAAGTGAAATACTTCCATGACAAAGAACAACAGAAAAATTTCATGACAAGAAATCAAACTATACAGACGACTACAACATGTTAGAGAGGGACCAAAATGAGTAGAACTAAATGAACGAGAACAGAAGGAACCCACTAATCAGAGCAAACAATTAAACATAGGAGAAAAAGTACTAAAAAACAGCAGGTAAATAAATCAATTCTAAGTCAATGCATTTCAGTTATAACCATCAATGTAAATGGACCCAATTCACCAATTAAAAGAAATAGACTGGGACAGTGGATTAGGAAACAAAATCCAAGAATATGCTATACACAAGAAAGACATTTAACTCATAAAGAATTCCACAGACTGAAAGTCAAAGGATGGAAAACAATACTACTCGTCCCAGCACCTCAGAAAAAAGCAGGAATAGATAGCAATCCTGTTCTCAGACTGTCTCAACTTCAAACCAAGAATGATCAAATGAAATAAAGAAGGCCACTATATATTGGTTATGGGAAAAATTCAAGAGGAAAAGGTAACACTCATAAATATGTATGCACCAAACACAGGGGCAGCCAACTATATATGACGAATGTTTTGTTTTATTTATTTATTTATTTATTTATTTATTTATTTATTTATTTATTTATTTATATATTTTTATGGAACCGGGGATTGTATTCAGGCCTTTGTGCTTGCCAGAGAAGCATTTCTTCCACTGAACCATCTTCCTTGCCCCAAGACCAATCTTAATGGACATGAAATGTCTAATATCCAGTGCCTCAAACTTAACAGGAGACCATAATATCCCCTTACCCGAAAAAGATAGGTCAATCAAACAAAAAGCAAAGAAGTAGCAGAAAGGAACTAGAGCTTGGAACAAATGAAATTAGTGGACATATACAGAGTATTCCACCCAAACAGAGCTCAATACACATTTTTTTCAGCTTCACATGCGGCATTTTCTAAAATAGACCACATATTGGTCCATAGGTATATAAGTATATGCAAGAAAACAGAAATTATCCCAGGTATATTATCTGACCATAGTGCAATGAACCTAGAAATAAGTGACAAAAGAAACCAGAAAATAACCCATAAATACATCAAAATTAACACCACTGCAACCAAAGGATCACAGATGAAATTAAAGAAATTCAACAATATGTACAATTCAATGAAAATTCAAGCACAATTTATCGGAATTCATCAGATGAGATTAAAGCAGTTTTCAGAGGGAAACTTATAGCTGTGAACTCACACATTAGGAAAACAGAACAGGAGCAAATAAACAGCTTAATGCTGCACCTCCCACATCTAGAAAAGGAAGAGCAAACTAAACTCAGAGCCCAAAGCCAGGAAGAAATAATAAAGATTAGAGCAGAAATTAATTCAATTGATGTGAAGAAAACAGTTCAAAAAATTAACAAATCAAAAAGCTAGTTCTTTGAAAGATCAAACAAAACCAATAAGCCCCTAGGTAGGCTCATCAAAAAGAGGAATAAACAATTCAAATACAAAGAATTCCAATAAGGAATGAAAAAGGGTATAATTACCAAAGACTCAGTGGAAATTCAGATTATCAATGCTATTATGAGAATCCTTACTCTCACAGAATAGAAAACAGAAGTGGACAGATTCCTAGAAAGGTGCAAATTACCAAAACTAAATCAAGAAGATATAACAATTCTCAATAACCCATTAACAGCCAATAAAATACAAAATGTAATAAAAAGCCTAACAACAAAGAAAAGTCTAGGTCCTGATAGATTCACTGCTGAATTCTACAAGAAATTTATTGAAGATATAATCCTTATATTCCTAAAACTCTTGAATGAAACTGAAAATGAAGCAATCCTCCTAGAGTCATTTCTAAAGGCAAGTATTATACTGATACCAAAACCAGGAAAAGATGCAACTAAAAAAGAGAATTGCAGGCCAATCTCCCTCATGAACTTAGACGCAAAAATACTCAACAAAATCCTGGCAAGTAGAATACAGCAAATCATCAAGAAGATCATACACCATGACCAGGTAGGATTCATCCCAGGGATGCAAGGACGGTTCTATATTCACAAATCTACAAACGTAATACGTTATATTAATAGACTGAAATCTGGAATCATTAGCTAGAGCCATTAGATAAGAGAGAGAAATAAAAGGAATAAGAATAGGTAAAGAAGAAGCTAAATTATCATTATTTACCAATGATATATTTTACTTTGAAAACCCAAACATCTCCACCAAGAAGCTACTAGAAGTAATACATAAATTCAATAGCATAGCAAGATCCAAAGTCTATATCCAAAAGTCAATAGCATTCCTCTACACAGATAAGAAATACACTGACAGGGAAATTGTAGAAACAATAACTTTTACAGTAGCACTGAGGAAAATGAAATACTTTGAAATTGATGTAACTGAAGAAGTCAGTAATATTTTGAAGGAAAGTTACTGTACACTGAAAAAATAGATCATAGAGTATTCCAGAAAATGGAAGGATATTCCCTACTCCCTGATAGGAAGAACCAACATTGAGAAGATGGCCGTACTCACAAAATTGCTGTACCAGTTTAATGCAATCACTATCAAACTGCCACCAACATAACTCTTAGACATAGTAAAATCATTCCCAAAATTCATTTGGAACCAGAAAAGACCTAGAAGAGCAAAGGCAATCTTGGGCAACAAAGACAAGGCAGGAGTTACAATGGCTGACTTGAAATTATTCTGCAAGGCTTCTGTGATAAAATCAGCATGGTACTATCAACAAAATGGACCTGAGTATCAATGGAATAAACTAGAAGATGCAGAAGCCTCTATAGACACACTCAGCCACCTTATCTTTGACAAAGGGGCCAAACATGCACACTGGCAGAAAGATAGCTTCTTTAACAATCGGTGCTGGAAAAACTGGTTCTCTACATGCCAGAAACTAAAACTTGATCCAGATCTATCATCATGCACCAAGCTAAAGTAAAAATGGATTAAAGATCTAAACATTAAAACAGGCCTGCCCAGCCCCGGAGACCGGCCAGAGACAGTGCGGCCGACTCCGCCATCCTCCTCCATTCCACCCTCGCCCTCACCTGCCCAGCCCCAAAGACCTCCCGAGACAGCAAGACCAACGCCAGCAGTCTACTCAATCCCGCCCACGCCGCCCAGCCAGAGACTGGCCTGAGACAGTGGTTGACTCCAGCGGCCTCCTGGATCCCGCGCCAAGCTCTCCCAGCGAGAGCGAATTTACAGG
>PVKA01027694.1:13359-30391 GCA_004027165.1 Ctenomys sociabilis | reverse complement strand
ATAGATTTTACAGACCAATCACAATCATACACGTGTTCAGATGTCATTGGTAGGATCATAAAAACGGCGGGCTTTTCCCTGGATAGGAGGAGCCCAGGCACGGCAACAAGAACCAGAAGCCGGATGTAAGCGCCATCTTGGCAGACACGATGGGCGGGGGAGCGAGGAGCGGTCGCCATCTTGGAATGGCTCCCGACAACTTACTATTTTTCGTTTTTCATGTCTGATGTCTAGCTTGAATGCTTGATGCATAGTCTACTTATTTTCAAAATAGTTTGCAATTTTTGTTAATAAAAGTAATGAGCAAAAATAAAATTACATGTGATAACTACTCAAAGTGACCTACAGATTCAATGAAATCCCTACCAATGACATTATTCACACACAAAAAAAAATTGTAAAATTCATATAGAAGAAAAAAAATTCTGAATACCTAAAACAAAATTGAATTTTTTAGAAAAGAGACATGTAAAAGACAAAAGCTGGACGCATTACAATAACTGATCTCAAGAACAGCTGCTCTTCATTCCTTGAAAAGAAAGTTTTGTTGCTGTTATGTGTTTGTTTCTTCTTTGTAATATCTTTTTTCGGTGTCCTGTGCACTAATCAGCTTTGAGATTATAATTATTATTATTCTATTATTTGATAATGATAATGTCTTTATTAAGCAAAACAAAAGATTATGATAAAAGTATATTAACTATTATTATTCTAATATTTTTATAAAATTTTGTTTATATTTTAAAAATAAAAAAGAGAAAAGGCATGAGACAGAGTTCTACTGAAGAAGATAGCTTGATACTGGGAGAAAAGCAAAAGCATACATCACTGGACAATAACTGATTACCCAGAAGTAAACTTACCTATTAACCGTTAACAGTTGTGCCAGAAACACGCACAGGAGCAGGGGCAGCCTCTTCAGCAAGCAATGTGAGCTAACTGTAGGAAAGTCAAGCTTCTCCTGTATCTCTCAACTTTCACAAATGTCAATTTAAAATGAATCAGAGATCTTCAAGGAAAATGCAAAAGTAAAATTCCTAAAGATAAGTGAAAGAGAAACAACAAGAGAATTTGATACAGGCAATTATTTCCTGGATAGGACTTCAACATACAGGAGAGAAAAGCGAAAATGAACAACTGTGATTGCGCCAAGCTGAAAAGCTACTGCATAACCTGAGAAATAATCTTCAAACTGAAGAGCCAGCCTACAGAATGGAAAGAGCATTTGTGAGGTAGTCATGTAATAGGAAGTTAAAATCCTGAATCTTTAAAGAGCTAAGGAAGTAAATTTTTTTTTTTTTTTGTCTTTTTGAGACAGGGTCTCGCTATGCAGTTCAGGCTGGCTTTAAGCTCACTTTGTAGCTCAGGCTGGTCTCGAACTCACAACAATCCTTCTGCCTCAGCCTCCCGAGTGCTGGGATTACAGGCATGCGCCACCACACCCGGCTTAGGAAGTAAATTTTAAAAGGAAACTAATACAAATGAAAATCAGATAAATTATCAGAATAGATATTTTTTAAAAGAAGCACAAACACAAAGAAATGCTTGATATTATTGTCCTTTATGGAAATGTATGTCAAAACTAGTATGAGATTGGCTAATATCCAAAAGGAAACAAATAACTATTAAATAAGGATAGAGAAAAAGCTAAACCTGTACATTGTTGGTAGAACTGGAAACTAGTAGTTACTATGGAAAATTGTGCATAGGTTTTTCATAGAACTAAAACTAGCATACCATATTATCTGTCTATATCATTTCCAAGTACTTATCCAGAGGGTATGAAGTCAGCCCAGAAAAGCAAGGCCTACATAACAGATTCTGGCACTTCTTGCAATAGCCAACATATGGAATCACTCTGAGTATTGATCAACAAAGGAAAGATAAAGAAAACATGGTATGTGTTCACACTGAAACATTAGGCAAGCATACAGAGAGAAAAACAGTTGGATCATTTAAGCAAAATGAATGGAGTTGTTCGACATGCCATTAGGCAAAATAAGGCAGACACACACACACACACACACACACACTCAAACACACACACACAGCAAGTGTAACATGTTTTTCCTCATCTGTAGAAATTTAAAAATATAAAAAAATTCAACTTAAAGGTAGATAAATAATTGCTAGGGAGTGGAGAGCATAAGGGGAGCATGGAAGAGTATATGCACATGACTGATATATTTGCATTTGTGCATAGAAGTTCTACCACTAGTTGTATAAATTTGTACAATTAGTATGTCTTAATAAAAAGAAAAACTCTCAAACCATTTAGTAAAACAAGTAATAATGAAACAGCAATAGGCAAGGATCAGATAAAGAGAGTATCCTTTATACAGAAGTGTTTTAGCCTCCAACTAGCTGCAACCAACCGAAAGAATAAAAGTTTTGAAGACGACAGAACTATATTAAAAATGTAACATGTGGGTGGCACATAATGGTACAGAACATTATATGAAAGTAAATGTCTCAGAAGCTTGCTAAGTTTAAAAGATACACAGAAAAAAATTAAAGCCCTGATTTTCAATTCAGTTATAGGATATGGCAGTGAAAATCCTGACAGAAACAATATTTTAAGGAGTAGTAGAGAAAAAGTGAAGAACATTTTTATTTTTCTGTAAATCAACACTAAGTTGACAAGTAGAAATCACAGCTATATTCTATTAGACAGAGCACACACACACTTTTTCTAGCCTTGTTTAAATTTGACCACTGGTTTCAAATGATATGTGTAAATATTATAAAAATTACATAAAACCTATATATATTTCTGTGGAAGAAATATGTTAAAGAAGAAAATAATAAATTCTCAGAAGTCACAGTAAGCATTAAAGCACTGCCAGCATAATAAATTGGTATAGTTTTTTGAATGTTTCAAACAGTAAAATTTGAAAAATCTAATAAAATAATAAATGACAAAAACAAATTTCATTGTGTTATAGATGAAATCCTACTCTACAAACATTGCCGTGTTCATTCTGTGAAGTGTCAGAATGCAAAATATAAACTCAAAAATCTATAACTTAAATCAAACAGTATCTTACTATGAATTAGAATGTTATCTTTTAAAGTGCTTGTTTTAATTAAGGAAATTGCAAAATATGCCACCATCCCTCCAAGCTGTTTTATTGCAGTAGAATGTTTTTATTTAACTTTTATTCCTTTGAATATTTTATCTTTATATTTTCTTAGAATAATTGAAATCATTACAATTCAGAAAGTTGAACGAGTTTAGTAGAACCCTGAGTATAAAAATCCTGAAAATTGTAATTTTCTGACCCTGACCTGGCAGTAGTCTACAGATGTATAATGTCATACATCATAAGTACCAATATGACTGGAATATATAAATATACTTCTAGTTTTATAAGTAAATCTGAGTGATATTTATTGAGAAAATTAATCTTCCTGACAGCTTAAATTATGTATTTCTGAGTTACTTTTTTCATCTCATTCAATAATTCTAGGTCATTTTTAAGACTGCTAGAATTATCAAACTTCCTAATTATCTTCAGTTATGTGTATGGTAGCATGACACACACTGAATTAAATTTACCCATACATAACAGAAGAAACTGATAGAAATCATCACTGAATAACACGTAAGCACATAAAATGCATTTTCAGCTCATAAAAAAGGAAGTCACCAAGAGAAAGCAAATCATATGGACTTATTCAGGATATGGAGATGTGAATTTACTCCCAGGCAGGGTTTCTCAAAATTTATCTGAGAAAGTTGTTAGTCGAATTGTTTTGATAGTAATAGATATAGAAAAAAAATAACAGTTTTAATAGCAAGATGTACAGTATTCCTTTTATGTATCCTGATCTATAAAGACTAGCCTTGACACTTGTCGTATTTTCAGTTTTGGAAAACTGAAATGGTAGTAAAAACGATTTAACACTCTCTAAAGGGAAACATGAAAAAAGAACCCAGTGATTACACCTAAATTATAAATCCACTAAGTTCTGATGTTTATTAATTCTGATAAGAAACAAGGAGTAGCTGATGAAATAAACTAAATTGACACAAACTAATGCAAGCGGCAAAAAGGACAATTTGTCCTACAAACTTCTGCAGAATATTTGTGAAAGCTGCTGTAGCACTAGCTAACGTTATTACTTCATATGTAATATTGATTATTTTGGAGCCAAAATACCGCCTAGAATTATGGGTGCAATGTTCAGAGATGAAAATGAGGCCATCCGTTACGGAGCAATTCATTTATATTGCTGATTTAATGGCCTCTATCATTATTTATACTCTTCTTCTAGAGGCAGTGTATTCAGCTTGGAACCTTGAGCCTCCTTCAACACCAACAAGAACATTATCTTTGCAGCTGATTGTGAAAAATGACTCCTTTCTGGTTGTACAGAATAATCTTCAGAGGAACCAGAAAAAATTATAGTCTGCAGTGTCCATGCTCTTGTCTCCCTTTTTCTATTTCCACCAGTGCTTAGTGCTTGGGATCAAACGTTACCTCCCTAAGTGCATACAGAAAATTAAGTTTTAGGATGAATATGATTTTGTACATAGATATTCTAAAAGATTAATTGTAAAGCTATGAGGAATAAAAGAAAATTAAGTTTTTAAGCGAAGAATAAAATTTTATACATTATCCATAGACAATAAGACAAAATATGAGAAAATATAATAGGAATTTTCTATTTTTAGCATCAGAAAATAGGTGAAATCATTAGTAACATTTATACAGAAAGATAATAATAGATCATAGTTCATGGTAAAGAGAGTGTGGTGAAAACTGCTCAGATCAGTGACAGGAAACTATATCACTCAATAAATATTACAGTTACTGTCTACAGCTGGGACCAAATTCTGCTTAATTTTTTTCTATTCTACTTTTTATTTTTGTGCCAGGAATTGAACTCAAAACCTTGTGCCTGCCACACAGGCTCCGTGCTACTGAGCTATGTCCCCAGATACTGTTCAGTTTTTCAGCACCAAAAGCAATTTTAAGGTAAGTCAAATGTTAGCACTAAATATAAAGAGCCCATGGAATAATGACAAAAGTATTGGTAAATGTTATTTTAAAAACCCTGACATCAAAGATTCTTTTTTTTTTTTTTTTTTTTGTCTTTTTGAGACAGGGTCTCACTATGCAGTTCAGGCTGGCCTTAAACTCACTTTATAGCCTAGGCTGGTCTCGAACTCACAACAATCCTCCTGCCTCAGCCTCCCAAGTGCTGGGATTACAGGCATGCGCCACCACGCCCGGCTTCAAAGTTTCTTTTAAGAAGGTAGAAAACGCAAAAAGATAGAAAAATATAGATGAGCTTGACTATTAATTATTTCTCCAAAAGGGGAAAAAATCTACAAATAAGACATAAAGAGAAATATTAAATTTATAAAGTGTTTTATAATTTGTCTAGATTTGCTAACAGTTCTTATATTCAGTAGAAAAAACCTGAAGACAATATAAATTGGATAAATAAAGAAGTAGTTTTCAGGATTAAACTTATTATTTTACAATGGTGGGAATTGAACGTAAAGCCCTCTTACTAAGGTACGTCCCTATCCTATTTTCAAAATTTTATTTTGAGAGAGTACCTCGTTAAGTCCCTAAGTGCCCAGTGGGCCTGTTTATTCACTTCAGTAGATAGCTCGTTCTCAAGCACCAAAATCAGAAGGATGAAGGATGATAAACTGAGACATCAACCCCACCGCCCGCATCTGCATCAGACTGTGATACCTAGGAGGAAGGATGTTTTTATCAGTGTTTGATTTATCTGTTGAGCATTTACTCATTCAGATACAGCAAAATGAAAACATATAATTGTCCATTCCTTCACCTTACACAGAATATAGCATATAACTCTTGTGTACCACATATTCATTGGACATAAAAATATGTCTATTTTACATAAACATTGCCATTTTTATAACAGTGTACATATTCCATTATAATGATATGCTGTAGTTTAATAACATATATATGGATATTTAGCTTGTGTTCAATATTTTACTATTATAATTATGAAAGCAATAAAGAGTTCTTCCTGTAAGAAATTTTTTTTGTTTATTGGTAGATCTCTAATATATATTTCCCAATGTGGAATTCCTGACTCAAAAAGTAAATGCAATTTCAGTTTTTAAAGATGTTGTCAAATTTCCCTGTCAGTTCAGGGTGGCATGTTGCACCCTCCTCTCAGTAATGGGTGCAAGCATCTCTTTTTCTCAAAGCACTGCAGCAGCGGTTAGTGTCTATCCCCTACCTACTGTGTGCCTCTGTATATCAGTGTGGTAATTCTTGAGTGAGTGAACATCTTTCCATGTGTTTCAGTGTTATTGTTTCCATTCATCTAAATTTGAATATGAATTTTATATATGTTTATTGTTTACACATTTAAGGAGCAGATAATGTTAAATTCAATGTGGTTTAAGACTTAAGCTTTTTTCCTGTGGCTCCTGGACATTCTTTAATAGCTCCTCAAGCAGGGTCCAAAGAGACCTGCAAATTACAAAGTAATTTTTCCTTTGTGTCAAGTATTCAAAGGCCACATTTTTCAAAAATTTCAAGTATTAAAGATATTATATATTTTGACATATGGATCCAATTTTATCTTCTTTGGCTACCAATTTTTCCACCACAGATGAATGAACTCACATTCTTCATCACTTATCTGAAATCAAAAAGATGTTTTAAAATAATAAATTAGTGTGTAACCTTGAATACACTTTAAAAATATTAAAACAGCATTTTTATACAAAATTGTATCAGGTTATATAACTGATTATAAAGTATACACATACTTTAATACACAGCTGATGAAAAATAAACAAATGTAGGCATTTTAGAGAGTGATTTGTTAATTATCTTTCCAGCTCTTTATGCATATACATTTTGGTGTATCATTTCCATTTAGAGAATAAGTATACTCATATGTATGGACAAAAACACAGTGCAAAAGCAAGGTATTATTTGAAACAGTTGATTGCCTTAGAAAGAAAAAGGTGACAACAGCAAACATAACACAGTTAAGAAGCAATATGTGCTCACTATTTCAGTGGGCTCAGTTCATGCATGCTACCTTGAATCTAAGAATGGCATGACAGAAGGGGTTGGTAAGGAAAAAGGCACACAACGCATTACAGGCAGGAAACATTCAGAGAAAGGGGCTGAGCAGGAGACACACGCCCTCCAGAGGCACGTGCCCAGGGAGTCACCTCCCAGCCTAGCCTAACAGTGCAGCCTAGCCTAACAGTGCAGCCAAGCCTAACAGTGCAGCCTAGCCTAACAGTGCAGCCTAGCCTAACAGTACAGCCTAGCCTAACAGTGCAGGTAGCCATGAATCCACCAACGGATAACTTAGTACAGCATCATCACTATCCAATCATCTATTGAAATCCCTGGTTTTAAACACCGAGGAATTCTGGGCAAAGTTATGCAACTAATTTATAATAGTACATTATTAAGATTTCTTTTCCCTAATTCTATCAAGATCCCCACCAGAATACCACAATCATTTAAGTAGTATATCTCCTTGGGCTCCATTTAGCTACTTGACCTTGAGTTTTGGGCACTGATCAGACTTGCACTAGATGCCTTAACTGTTGATCAATGTACTCCACCTTGAATGGATTAGGTACTACCTGCGAGATTAGGAAAGCACAATGTCTGTGGATAATTGGCAAGTAGGCCAGCAAGCTAAAGGAGAAAGACCTGGCCCAGATGTGGGTTCCACCAACAAGTAGGGCTATGACTTGGATGGAATGAAAGAAAAAGGAGATATACAAGCTTCTGCAAAGACATACATCATATGAGGGAATGTACTTTGCTGTGGCCCTCTATGGACATCAGATTCAAGCTCTCCACTTCCCTTAGTCGTCTAATGCAGACTCGCCCTAGAAAACTTCCAGAGAGCTCTGAGGCCTTCAGCGGTACACTGGTGTTGCATCCGTGCTACCTGTTGTTCTGAGGCTGCCACCTTCCTTTGTGAACAGCTGCTAAATTCTGGGACCTCTCATCTCAAAAACTATTTCTACAGATACACTTCCATAACTAATTGAGTGAAACATGCATTCTTGTTATGTAATCAAAAAATAATCCAGATCAACTGGACAAAAAATTAGCAAGGAAGTAGCAGAACTGAACCAGAGCTTGGGACAAATGGACCTGGTGGACATATACAGAGGGTTAAACAGAACCACAGCTGAATACACATTTTTTCCAGCTGCACGTGGGTCAGTTTCCAAAATAAGACCACATACTAGTCCAGAGGTCATGCCTAAGTATATGCAAGAAAGTAGAAATTATCCCATGAATACTATCTGACCACAGTGCAACGAAACTGGAAATAAATGACAAAAAAAACCCAGAAAAACCTGCTAAATAATGGAAATTAAACAACACCCTACTAGGCAATCAAAGTGTCGCAGAAGAAGTTAAACAAGAAATTCAACAATATCTAAACTTCAATGAAAATTCAGGTAAAACTTATCGGAATTTATGGGTTGCGATGAAAGCAGTTCTTAGAGGGAAAATCATAGCTGTGAACTCACACATTAGGAAAACAGAAAGGGAACAAATGAGCACCCTAATGTTGCACCTAAGACAACTAGAAAAAGAAGAGCAAATGAAACCCAGTAGCAAAGACAGGAAGAAATCATAAAGATTAGAGCAGAAATTAATTCAATTGAGATGAAGAAAACAGTTCAAAGAATCCACAAATCAAAAAGTTGGTTCTTTGAAAAACTAAATAAAATTGATAAGCCTCTTGCCAACCTCATCAAAAAGAAGCAAGAGATAATACAAGTACATGCAATAAGAAATGAAAAGGGTGAAATCACCACAGACCCAGCAGAAATTCAGAAGATTATCAATACTTACTTCGAGAATCTTTACGCTCACAGAATAGAAGACACAGAAGAAATGGACAGATTTCTTGAAATGTACAAATTACCAAAGCTGAATCAAGAAGATATAACAACTCTGAATAAGCCAATAACAGCCAATGAAATATGAAACGTAATAAAAAGCCTACCAACAAAGAAAAGTCCAGGTCCTGATGGATTCACAGCTGTATTCTACAAGAAATTTATAGAAGATATAATTCCCCACACTCCACAAAATCTTCACTGAAATTGAAAAGGAAACAGTCCTCCCAAAATCATTTCTTGAGGCAAGTACTATAAGGATTCCAAAACCAGGGAAAGACACAACCAAAAAGGAGAACTACATACCAATCCCCCTCATGAACATAGATGCAAAATTACTCAACAAAATCCTGGCAAATAGAATACAGCAAATCATCAACAAGATCATACACCATGACCAGGTAGGATTCATCCCAGGGATGCAAGGATGGTTCAATATTTGAAAATCTATAAACATAATACACTATATTAATAGACTGAAATCTAAAAACCACATGATCATCTCAATTGATGCAGAGAAAGCCTTTGACAAAGTCCAACACTCATTCATGTTCAAGGTCCTACAGAAAATTGGAATAGATGGACTCTATCTTAGCTTGATAAAAGCCATCTATGACAACCCAAAAGCTCATATAATCCTAAATGGGGAAAAGCTGAAATCTTTTACTCTTAAATCAGGTACAAGACAAGGATGTCCTCTATCACCCCTCCTATTCAATATAGTGTTGGAATCCTTAGCAACAGCCATTAGAAAAGAGGGAGAAATAAAGGGAATAAGAATAGGTAAAGAAGAAGTTAAATTATCACTATTTGCAGATTACGTGATCCTTTACTTGGAAGTCCCCAAAAATTCCACCAAGAAACTAGCAGAACTGATATGGAAATTCAGTAGCATAGCAGGACACAAAAATCTGTACCTAAAAGATAATAGCATTCCTCTACACAAATAACAAGCACACTGAAAGGGAAACAATAGAAACAATAACTTTTACAATAGCACTGTGAAAAATGAAATACCTTGGGATTCACTTAACCAAGGAAGTCAAAGATTTTTTCACAGATAATTACAAAGCTCTAAGAAAAGAGATTATAGAAGATTTCAGAAAATGGAAAGATATTCCATGCTCCTGGATAGGAAGAACGAACATCATGAACATGGCCATACTCCAAAAATTGCTGTGTAGGTTTAATGCAATGCCTATCAAACTGCCATCAACATACCTCCCAGACATAGAGAAATCATTCCTAAAATTCATTTGGAACCACAAACAATCTAGAATAGCAAAGGCAATTTTGTCCAATAAAGACAAGGCAGGAGGCATCACAATCCCTGACTTAAAATTATACTACAAAGCCACTGTGATAAAATCAACATGATATTGGCAACAGAATAGACCTGAGGATCAATGGAATAGATTAGAAGTTGCAGAAGCATGTATGAACACACTCAGCTATCTAATCTTCGACAAAGGGCCAATCATACTTACAAGAAGAAAGATAGCCTATTTAACAAATAGTGCTGGAAAACATGACTTTCTACATGCCAAAAACTAAAACTTGACCCAGCTATATCACCATGCACTAAGTTAAAGTCAAAATGGATTAAAACAGAAACACTCAATCTCCTGGAAGCAAAAGTAGGAGCAACTCTTGAAGACATAGGGATAGGTAAAGAGTTCATGAACAAACATATATTTGCACGGGAAGTACTTGAAAGAATCAACAACTGGGATCAACTCTTCTTAGGGACTTTCTGCATGTCAAAAGAAATTGTCAACAGAGTGAAAAGACAATCCACAAATTTTGAAAACATCCTAACTAATAAGCAATCAGACAGAGGTCTGCTGTGTAGAATATATAAAGAACTAAGATATAACAGGGCCCTCAAATTTAAAGACTCAATCCAGAAATGGGCATCTAAGATGAATACATACATCTCAGAGGACGAAATTAAAGAAGCGAATAAATATATGAAAAAATGCTAGTCATCCATGAAATGCAAATAAAAACAAGACTAAGACACCATCTCACTCCAGAAAGAATGGCTATCATAAGGAAATCAACCAACAACAAATGTTGGAGAGGTTGTGGGGAAAAGGGAACACTTCTCCACTGCTGGTGGGAATGTAAACTGGTTCAACCATTGTGGAGGTCAGTATGGAGACTCCTCAAAACAGTAGCACTAGAAATCCCATTCAAGCTGGCTATCCCCCTACTGGGAATTTTCCCAGAGAACCTGAGAACATTGTATCATAGTGATATATATATGTACCTATGTTTATAGCAGCACAATGTGTGATAGCAAAATCTTGGAAACAACCAAGATGTCCCTCACATGAGGAGTGGTTGAAGATGTGGTATTTCTATATAATGGAGTATTACACAGGTATTAAGAATGATAAGCCTGAAGCATTTATATTGAAGTGGATGCCACTTGAACATATACTCATAAGTGAAATAAACCAGACACACCTGTGTAAATATCGTATAGTCTCCCTAATATAAGAAGCAAAAAGAAGAAATACAAATGGAAATGTGTAACAACTAAATACAATTGAGTCAGATAAGACAAAGTGAATGGCCTATGCTGCAGGATACTAATCAGCTTTTCTTCTGGATGGTTTAACAACCTAAGATCACAAGTCAGAGTTGGAGAAATAGAAGTCAGCCAACATTTTGGCCCTAGCCTTTCAATGTCAGCGAAGACTCAGGACATAGGAGAATCTGTACTGCAACATCATGAAACTCAGTTAAGCTCCAAATTTTCTGAACAAGAAGATTATGGAGCCACAGAGGAAAGAGATTGAAGTTCTATAGTGTGCCTGGGGAGAGTCACATGGAGTGAAAACTTTCTGTCAGGCTCTCACAGAGAGCAAAGTGGTCAAGCATTGGCTGTGAGTCATCCACATGGATGACACAGACAAAGGATCTACAAAATAAGGTACAGGACTACAAGATAAACTCTGAGGGGACATCACTGACCTTGTAGGAAATAAAAGTACATGTTTTGGTATATAGGTCTTGCTGTATCTAGGTCTTAACCATCCAGCAGAAAAGTATTAAAATGAGGTATACAACATGGGACCATAATAATAAGTTGAGCCGTAAATGGCTATGGTCGACAACTTCTTCAGATAACTCACTATTGTTGTGGAATGCTAGACTGTGTTGGATTGTGTCATCAAGTTCAGTCACTTAAATTAGTGGAATGACAATGGGGTGCCCACCTCTGACAAGTGTAAACAGAGGAAGGGGTATAGAAAGGAAGAATCATGATGTGTATGTATGGACAGTACAGTGGGGATAGATAATGCAGTGTTTCTACATAATTTTGTGAGAGGCAAGATTTGCACTTATGGTGATTGGACAGGATATTATGTCGGCTTCTAGTACTATGGACAACCACTGGGAAAATAAGAAGGTAGAAAGTATTAATTATTGAATCTTTGGTGTAATTCAGGTATACAAAATAAGATACACAGCTACACTCTCTTAATTTACTGATAAGAGACATATGCTTTAATAATGTCTGTAAGTATAATATCATGTATGTACCTTCTATGATACCAAAACATTATGAAAACCATTTGCAATGTATTAATTTATGAAATCCATCTTGTCAAGGTATCTTACAACTGTCTCATTCATATTTGTACTTCAGTAAAATAAAAATTAAAAAAAATTATCCATTACAATCTAGATAATTCTAGTTTCCTCCTCTTGCTCATCTCTACTATCCTCCACCAATAGTGGGAAATACTATTACCTATTACATCATTCAACAGTTGTCACATACAACTAGACTATAGTATTATAGACTCAGTTGCCAAAGAGCACATATCTATGAATTAGACATCCATTTTATGTTTTACTCTTTTTGCTTTTAACTTTTGTGTTGATCAGCTTTCCAACAGTAGGACAAAAAATACATAAAAATTACACTTTAAAGGAGGAACGAGGGCCAGGGAGATGGCTCAGTAGTATAAGTGCTTCCCTGGCAAGTGCAAGGGTCTGAGTTTAATCCCCAGTTCTGCCAAAAGTAAAAGCTAGTTTAGATGCTTTATTTCAGAGGTTTTTACTCCCTGCTAGATTACTTTGTCTCCATTGCTATCAGATTTGTGTGTTGAGAAAGAACCACTCCTCAGGAAGGGCATGCCTTTCTTTGCAATTCTCAATTTTACACAATTTGATTAGATGATATTTAGTTACCTAAATGTTATTTATAACTTCAAAGAGTTAGTGAATAAAAGGGGGAAATTTCAATCAAATATTGTTGGTAAAATAGCTAAAATTGAATTGTTACTCTAAATTTATATTTATCTCTTCAGATATTGTGTACTTGTGTTGGTTTGGCAAGAGAGCTATAAAAGCTATTATTCTTTACCTTCTTACATTGGTAAGCTAGAGAAGGAATTATAGAGTACAAAAGTAAAACCTAAATGCACAAGCACAGGGATCTCCCTTACATTTTTTCATTCGAAATAATTAAAGACCTCCATGTTTTCAGAGTATGTTTTCTTAGTGTAATATAGTTGAAATTTTCAAGCTTACTTTTGAAACAGCTGTCTTAGGGCCAGCAGGATTGCTCAGTGGACTAAGTGCCTGCTGAGGCAAGCTCAGGGGCTATGGTTCAGTCCCTGGCACCACATTACATGCCAGCCTAGCCCTGGGAGTGGGCACCCTGGCCAAGACCCAGTGAGGTGGCATACCTCGTAATCCCAGCACTGGCAAGGCTGAAAACAGGACACTCACTACAAGTCCCAGCTGTGTAGTGAGACCCTATACCAAAGACATAAAATAAATACATAAAAAGTAAATAAATAAAAATGCTAGGGGTTGAGGATGTAGCTCAGTGGCCCAAGTGCCTCTGTGGCAAGCACAAAATCCTGAGTTCAATCTCTAGTACAAAAAACATATCTGAATAAAAATGCTTTCTTTCTGATAAGTTATATTTCTAAAAAGTTTTTTTTTTATGAACTCAGTGTGAGTTCTTAAAATGTATACTTTCACTTTAAAATGTCTACAAGTTGAAGTTTCACACAGAAAACACTCTTCTGGGTGTGTCTGTGTGGGTCAGGGGATGGGACTGGTGGGGATCAACTGGTCCCTGGCCTCTCCCTCTCAAACTCTCCCTGACTGTTTCAGGATGCTTTTAGTTGAGTGATTTTCCTCAGGCATGCCCCTTGGCCACGGTGACGTGGCCTCAGAATCAGCAGCCTCTGAAACTGTGACTCCAATTAAACCTCTCCTGCTTTAAATTGCAGATGTTAGTCATTTTGTCCAGCTGCAGGAATGCTGACTGATTTAATGGCATAAACAATATTGAAACAGAATGACCTTCAAAAGCAATTTGAGGACTTATGAGGTTATTCACCACAAAGAAGGAGGTGGCATCTGATATGGAGCAAATCCAGAAATCCACTGTTTGAGCACTGGAAAAGGGGGCTTCGGTGTATAAAGAAAAGCTCAGTGAACTATGTCAGAACTGACCTTAATAGCAATGTACATGCAGATTTTTTTTTCTTTTCCAGCTTCTCATTCCAAAAACCTTTGTATATTAACAATATCCTTCACTGTAGGAGATGTGATCGGAGAGTAGGAATCACATTATTGCAAGTGAAAAACTAAAAATTTTCTTTTAGATAACTCCTGGAACATGGGACACAGGTATATAATTCACAATTTTATGCTGTCAAGTGGAGCTTTGAATCTTGAGGAAATGAGCCTGACTGCTGAAGCCTTACCTTTTTTTTCATTAAGTGAGGTGGTAACAGTGGTTATGGCTCAGGATACACAGCTGAAAGTGTCTGAGGTTAATTGCCACCAACTGTGGTATGTTGGTGGCAACTACATAGCTGTACTATGTAGAATATTCTTTAGGGAAATATATGATGAACTATCTTCTGGTTAGAGTTTTGAGATCATATTTATTATGTACCCTTGATTTTCCAGCTGTCCTGTCAAGATTTGAACCTGAGATATCATTTTAATCTACTCTTTTCTGCTTTAGTTAGCTGGCTGATTATTTTCTGGCAGCCAAGGAGAGACCGAAATCAAAACATAATCTTCAAACCTTGAAAAGAGGGAATCAAACGATCATTTTAAGATAACAAATAGGGCTGGAGAGATCACTCTGAAGACTAAGGAGGGAACCCACGCTGCCTACCAGGCACAAGGACCAGGGTTGGATCCATGGTACTACACTCCTTGCCAGCCTACTACAGCATACACCTGTAATCCCAGCACCAGGGAGGCTGAGACAGGTGGATCACTATGAGTCTGAGCTGCGTAGTAAGAGCCTGTATCAAATAAATAAATAAAATAGACAAATAAATAAAAATAAACTAACAAACTCTCCACATTGCTGTTTCACAGAAAATCCTCTATTGATAAATATCATATATAATATGATATGTAAAAGAACATATGAAAACATAACAATAGTACATATCTTTGAAAAAATATCTTGAAAATGGTATTTTTATTTGAAGTAAGAGGTAAGAAAAAAAAGAAAAGTGCCACACTAAGATTAGTTTTTGGAAGGAAAAAAACTGCAGTGAAACTGGAAGGCCAAAAAAAATGCCTTCCAAAAATGCCAATATAGATTTTTCAGTACCAGACTGGAGAATTTCACATACTTTTATTGCTCTTTTTTTTTTTTTTGGTAAAACTGGGGATTGCACTCAGGCCCTTGTGCTTACTAGGGAAGCGCTTATTCTGAGCCATCTCCCTGTCCCCTCACATAGTTTGTACAACTTTTGGAAAGTTTCAAAATTCAATTTAATGAGAATCAGGAAAAAATGACTTGTGCATCATTTTTAGCATTAAAATTCCAAGGAAATTGAAATTCATATGAATTTAAAAGGAGATACACCCTAATAAATTGTAAGAAAAGGCAGGTTTTTCCTTTTACTTGTTTTTCTCAGTTGCATGATGATGCAGACTCTGCCTGTGTTTGTTTTTCGCTGTCCCTATTTATGTCTTTCTTTGCCACAGTTATCTTTATTCTGTACTGATTTTTTCAAGCAATTGAATTGTCCATTTTCACTCCTTGAGTGTCCCAGTAATTCCTGTGTGCATTGTTTTGGATTTCTTGTCCTGTTAACCTGTTTTCCAGTAATCAGCATCTGTTCTGCTGAAAACAAACAAGCAGAAACAAACAAACAAAAAGAGCAGCATGCACCTTTACAGCAGCTCTGCTGGATGCAGGACCGCTTGCTGTGAACAAAATCAGTGTGTCTGGATATGGCTTACTTCTTACACCACAGACTGTGTCCTGTGTCCAGAGACAGTTTATACTGCTGTTTGTTCAAGAAAATGACTGTTCAAGAAAAGATTCACATAAGTGGGTACATATGCACATACACTCCATTTCAAGTTCTCACTTTTCCTTCTTTCTTTATTTTCTTTCTAGAATAAATGATTCATGGTCTTCAACATAGGATATGCCAGCAAAGTTATTTCCCCATGAATATCTGTGGGATTTTCAGTTTCGCATATATGAGAGGGATATGCACAATTAAGAAGTGATGTATCCTTCTGAGTCTATATTATGGTGTGTGTGAAATACTTGGCATTGATTTAGTAATTGTTCTATGAAGAAAAAAATGTTGACTAATGTCAATTAACCACTTTACTACTTTACAGCTTCCTTTACAGCTTTGCAAGTAAAAAGTGACATGTTCATTGAAACTTAAGGGGGCCAGGGAGATGGCTCACTAGAATAAGTGCTTCCCTGCCAAGCGCAAGGGCTTGAGTTCAATCCCCGGTTCTGCCAAAAAGAAAAAGAAACTTAATACAGTTATAGAAGAATAAGAATGTGACATAGTATTTAATTAAAACTACAATTTCAATATATTTATTTACTTTTGATGAATTTTTATTAAATATTTCAGATTTGCTGCAGTACTGGTCAATGTGCTATGGAACACAAATGAAATTCTCTTAATATATAAAAAGACAGCCAGGCATGGTGGCACATGCCTGTAATTCCAGCACTCAGGAGGCTGAGGCAGGAGGATTGTTGTGAGTTCGAGACCAGCCTGAACTACAAAGTGAGCTTAAGGCTAGCCTGAACTGCATAGTGAGACCCTGTCTTGAAAAGACAAAAAAAAAAAAAAAAAAAAAAAAAAA
>PVKA01027694.1:0-13259 GCA_004027165.1 Ctenomys sociabilis | reverse complement strand
CAGGGGCAAAGATTTTAAGGTAAGCATATATTTGATGAAAAATACCAGTCTGGCTTCTAATTTGTAAATTATTTAGTTTTTACTGTTGTTGTTTCATTCATGTTAGCTCCATTTTCATATGAAAGCAGAGTGCTACCTTGTATGGACCTCCCTTCTTTTTGGTTATGAAATCCATGAACAGCTTTTCTACCTAAATTGTTCATTTTTGTTTACTTACTGTCATGTGAAGAAGGGTTTAGAGCTTTCTTAAACATTTCTTTTTTTTATTTTAGGGAAGGGTCTGCAGGGTATTCAGGGTCTCACTACTAGATCAGACTCGTGGTGATCCGCCTGTTTACAGCCTCCAAAGAGCTGGGATTACAGGAGCACCACCATGCCCGGTCTCAACTGCTTTCTCAGCATGCCCTGGGGGCAGGGCTGAATACCCTTGTCCCCAGTGCCTGCTTGCCCACGCTTTAATCCTCTGAGCTATTTGGCGAGCTCCCTAAACATTTCTATAAGGCAGGTTAAAAAAATTTGAACTTCAAGTTTTTTGCTTGGTATATCCAGGCATTGTCTAAGACCTTGTACTGATATGAATAAAGTGCTGCACTTAAGAATAGCAGTACATTTTATGTAGATGGAAAAGTGATTTCAAGAAACAATGACTTATTAAAATTGCTTCTTACTAACATAATCTTGAAATTGATGAGGTAGTTTATTAATGTTCTAGTCATAATTTTAACTCAAGAACATAATTATACCAAAAGAAACATTTTTTAAATTTTTATTGACATTAGTTATTCAAAGAAAAAAAAGAGGAATCCTTCCATTTTCACTGTTTCCTAATTTGATTTTTGTAAATATAAAGAGAAATTACAATTATGAAAACTTTTTCAAAGATACACATATATGTATTTTTATTTCCTGTCTTAAAGATTTTGAGTTACAGTACTATTTTCAAATTGATCAGTTCAAGTAAGCTATGTTTTAAAAAGAGGTCTTATTTTTTCCCCGAATTGTTTTCATTAAAAAGATGATCTTGGTTGTGGCCTAGTACCTTGGGTTTTACAGATTTTACTTTTAAATGCAAGACCTTTTAAACAAAATAGTGTTTGTCATCAGTTTTGTAATAAACATTTATAATTAGTGCATTAATTATAAATAAAAGTGCATAAAACTTTAAATAAAGCTGTTACTAGGGCTGAAAAGAACTGATTGAATGTGTTCTGATTATTCTAAAGGGAATATTTTGTACTAAAAACACCTATACCTGTGTGTGTGTGTGTGTGTGTGTGTGTGTGTGTGTGTGTGTGTGTAAGCATATATGAGTCTGTCAGAGGGAGACACACACACAACTTGAATTGCTTTAACTCATAACTATTTCAGTTTCCATTGCTCAACTCTAGGTACTGATTCTTTCAAGTTGATCCCTACTTTCCTTCTTGCAAAATAGCAGAACAGGCATGCATTTTAAAGTGTAATGCTTTTTAAATAGTAAAATGTAAAATTAGAAGTGTCCACATAAAAAATACTTGAGATCAAAGTTATCGTCAGTGAAATCACTGACATATCCAACATATCTCTGTCAGTTCATTTGTGTTCCTTATAACCCCAGTCATCCTCCCGACAGAGACAATTAAAGCTTCAGTGAAATTGCCATGATAAAAAAAAATGAAATAAATATTTCAGAAATACATTTAAATATGCCTTTTCTCTTCCTTAGTTTGAACAAAATTTCTTCCTTTAATTAGGAATCTTCAGAAGTTGCTTATTCATAGTTATACACATTCCTTCTATGTATAATCTACAATTTTTATTCTCTATGTGATATATTTTAATGATGTAAAACTTTCCATTTTAATGTATTAATCATGTCTTTTTATCACTTTTTTGCTTAAGAAAACTATGTATCCTAACATATTATCATGTCCACTTTTTAAAATGTCTTGATGTTTTACTATTTATAAATTAAATATGGAATATCTTTTAGTGTCAAGTGCATGGTTTTGTTTTGTGTTGTGTTGTGTTGTTTTGCTTTTAGTACTAGGGATCAAATTTGGGACCTTGTGCTTCCCAGACAGGTACTTATGTCACTAAGTTACATTCCTGGTCCCAAGTACAGGTTTATAGTAGTTTTGTTCATAAATGTAACTTGCCATGATTACAGGCCCATTATTTCTTACTGATTTGTAATCCTAAAAATGTATGAAACTTTTATATAAGTGTGGTAAACTTTCAGAGTCCACATTATTTTTTCCTTTATAACTTTCAATCACAGTACCTTATCTTATTTAACTATTTATAACATTTATTAAAGCTTTGATTTACTATTCATTTTTTAAGAAACACTTAACCATTATTGCTTCTTGTTTTTACATGATAATTATTTAAACATAATTGGTATCAAATTTAAAAATATATATATATATATAAACTACTTAGGGGAAGGTAATAAATAGTTTCATTTTTGTGGACTATTTGCTTTTTGTTATAGCTCTTTGCTTCAGTTATTGTATTAAGCCATGGGAGACACAAAAACAATGGATTTGCTTATTTCCAAAAGAAAACGCATACATGTTTTTTTTTTACTAAATTTTTGTGTGAAGTTGGAGTAAAGGTTCTAATTTATAGTTTCTGATCCATGTACTTAAATTCCCTAAACAACAAATTACAATGTTTTTTATTATATAACTGTGATTACAATCTAGGCCACACTCTCTTAATATTGACTTCAGGATTGATCATTTTAACTCATTTTACTGCAGTTAATGAAATTTCTATAGTGTGTGATGAGTGAGCATCATGTTATTTGCATGAATTTTCCACCTACTGACAATTACTTAACTTTCTTTCTACTTTTTATCTATCCATTTGCTTTCCAAATACTAGAAGAACTAACTTAAGACCTAAATTATGCCTCCATCAACATTCTTAAGACATGAAATTTGTTCTCAGATGAATATTTCCCATCACGCTAAATCTGCTTCTGACTATAACATACATTTGAACCTTAAGCAACTTAGGAAAAGATAAAATTGCTCTATTTTCACATTCATTACCTCAGGTAAAGTGTAGAAATCCGAGTGCTAACCAAGGCTTTCATCCTACTGGAAATACTTGTGAATTTTATTCTTAATGAGGTCCTCAGAAAATTAAATGGAACACAGAATTTAGTTTTAAAATTTTGACCTAAATATAAAGCTTCAGATGATTCTGTTGGATGACTAGAATTTACTTAGAAAAAGCTGAGATATATATTTCAAATTTTCAACAATCAAATGCCTTAAATGAGAGGAATTATGCATTGGGAATCTGGGGCACAGAAAATGGCCTTTTTGCATTGAACAGAGTGTTGCTTTAAAAGACACATTCAAAAGAACACTTGTGTACCCTCTGCCTGATGAAAAGAACCACCACATCCTTATTGTCCCCCTGGCACAATTTCCCAATAAACTGAGTCCCATGGGAACTTGTCAAATGAAAGAGCAAGTGATCAGGTCTTAAGCAGTAGTCTTTTTTTTTTTTTTTTCAACTCGGCACTGTAATTTCTTCCACTTTGCTTAGGCTCATTCTGTCCCTTCTGCCCTTTATACTTGTTCACATCTCTGCGATGAACTTTCTCTCTATCAATGCCATTCAATGTAAGGCTAATCTTAGTAAAGATTTATTAAAATTTTTTATCTATTTTATCCATATCACAAAGGACTCAGCTTAAATTTCTTCTCATTTTTTCAATGATGATGTTATACTATTGGCAATAAACATCAGAATCAAATTGTTGGTGCAGAATGAAGCCCTTAGAACCTAGAAATCTCAACAAGCAAATATACTCCTCCACAAGGGTGTGCCAAAGCCCAGGGGTGCAAAGCGATCCTGTTACAGACTAAGGCATGAGAAGCTGACAACCTTTTTCTCAATTGGCTGATTTGATGGTTCACAATCTGTCCTGAATAACTAGTCTAGGTGACCTAGGGGTTGCCTTGAATGGTGGCTGGGGTTCAGGAAAGTGGGGAAGCAGATTTGGTTTTTGCAACTATAACAACTGCAACCCTAGCACCAGGGGCAAGGATGGGCTGGGGCAGCCTAGGACAAACCAGATTTCAAGAAGGAGGCACATTAAGTAACCTTTGAAAGACTGGAAGTTATGGTTACATATGGAGCCTCATAGGTAGTTGTGAGTGTTGGCACCATTCTGTTTACTCTGGATCGTGTCATGCTGTTTTTTTTTCTATATGGCCTATGAAGTAGTCTTTCACCTGCAGGTGATCTGATTTCATCCCTATCCAACCAGATGATATAATTCAAGCATCAACGTTGCTTAGGTAACAATTTTGTATAAAAATGTTCTATTTTAGTTAGGTTTTTGATTCAGATTCCAGGGAAGCTATTAGTTTAAATAATATTCAACATGGAGCTTTGGAACAGAAGAATCTAAACTTAAAAAGGATTATAGGACACTTCTTTTATTTATTTTCTTTTGAGGGGGAACTAGGATTAAATTCAGGCCCTTGCACTTGCCAGGGAAGTGCTCTTTCTACTGAACCTTCTCCTCAGCGCCTAGAGGACACTTTAAAAGTTTCTTCTCAAAATTTTGTTCAATTCTTTATCAACTTTTCATAAACATTATTTTCCTAAATATTACTCAAATATATTTAACTTATTGTGTAAAATTTTGTATGGGAATTATTTATTGCTAACTTTCCCACTGTATATTTTTACTTTCTTAAGAAACTATCAGGCTGGCCAGATAGCTCAGTGGATAAAGTGCCTGCTTAGGCAGAGTGCAGTGGCCAGGGCTTAATCCCCAGCCTGCCATGCTGGCCACACCTCTGGGACACACTGAGACTGAGACGGGGCATTGTGGTGCACACTTGTAATCCCAGCACTTTGCAGGTTGAAAAAAGGAGAATCACTGAGTCCAATCTATGTTTGAGACCCTGTAGGCCCCACACTAAGAACAAAATAAAAGAAGTAGAAGTAGAAAAAAAAAAAACCAAAAAAAACTATGGTCCCATTTTTTTAACTGAGCATTTCTTCTTTGAGAGTTTAAATATTATGGGGCCTGAGGACATAAGCCTGTTCCTCAGCATTTTGAAAACTGAGTCATAAGGATTGCACTGAGGTTAAGGTCAACATAAATTACATAGTGAGGAGACTTTCAGGATAGACTACATACAAGACCTTTGTCTCAAACACAAAAAACAAAAGAAGTATGAACAAATGAAAATACTTAAATTTCCATCTTCATAAGTGTAGAAAGCATTTTCAAGTGCCAAGTAAAAGCAGAACTCTTCATCTATGCTTAACTGATTTTTAAGTATTTTATCCACAGTCCCTTTGCTCTCTACCACTGTGTCTGAGATCAGGCCTTTTCAATTTACTCCAAACGGCTGACTACTCTGAACACAGTGGTGTCCTCCAGCATCGCCACAGGATTTTCCCTACTCAATTATGAATTTTCTGCAAAAATCTAAGAGCACTGAATCTGACAGTGAGCAGACACATTGAGCACACTGCTACGCAATAAATATATGTACACTTTGTAGTCATCTGAAGCATATTTTTAAAAGACCATATTAAAGCAGCGCTCTGTACATTTAGAAGTACTTAAAATACATCAGTTAATTCTCTAGATTCTCAAATATAGAATACATAGTTGAGGCTTAAATACAATTTTCAAAATTCTAAAGATTCTGAAATCAATGTATTCTATTAAATTTACATAAATGTGCATAAATTAAACAAAGACATATTAATCGTGTTTGAAATTAAACTCTAAGATACAGAACAGAATATGAAAAGCAATTCATACAAGTAGGAGACAGCTACTGTGTTCAAACTGTGTGGGATTAAGAGTGGCTGGGCTAGTCCTCCTAGCGCAACCCATTCAGAACCTTTCCTACCCTGCTGAGATCATGAGAAGGGTGCTGCTACCCGTGGGTGGTTTCATCTGCATTCTCTTTCTGAACTGAGATTTGTGAATGGCAGAAAGAGACGTTCGTAGGAGAAAACACGGAGGAAGAGAGCATTCGGTGTGCTGCTTCCTCCCCGCTTTTGGCATTTTCTGTGCAGACTACCTTCTGGAACTAGAAGATCGTTGGAAGAAGATAACGGATATCCAGAAAGGAAAAGATTGGAGCAAAAGGAGGAAGAAGACTTCTGAGTGTCAGGATCAAGGTAAAGTGGTCTAGTTTATATTGTATCAGTGATACTCAGTGAATTGCAAAACTCTGCTCTGTAGTCAATGGAGATACATCTCAGAGGGCAGTCCTGTCAGAGCAGAGGGCGAGATCAGAAGCTTTGCCTAGGCTGGACCGAAGCAGTCTCTCAGCAGGTACCACACAAAGTGGAACATGATCTTGACTTCGATTCCTTTTTGCAACTTCCATAGGGAGCACTGTGTGCTATGACCTATGCAGTGACACCCATTGCTCAGCTACAGCAAGGATTTTACTAAATTGAGGGTTGTGTGTTATGAACTCTGTACCCTTTGTTCCGATTCCCATAGAAAAAATTTAATAAATATTAAGTTTCTCAAAACATGCATCCACAAGTCCCTTTTTTCCATAAGAAGAACCTCAAAGAGGAGAGAAAATAACAACAGATATCTGAATTTAATTATATATAATTATGAAATAGAAATATCAACAGCTATATAAAATTATTCTTTGGATGAATATGAGGTGAAACCTCAAAGCTGGGAAGCCCTATCATGCTCAGCTGAGTACAGGTTGGAACCAAAATGATCTTAAAAGTTGTGATGAGATAGATAGTGTCATCTGTCAGAAATAAGGCCACCCAGCCCCATGTATTAAGGGTGCCATGCATGAAGTAAGACTTTTGTTTCAGAATGAGCCAGAAGCACTATGGCAATCATAAATCTCTATTTCATATTCAATATAAAATCCCTTATAATTTCTTCTTATCATTTCCTATCTTCTATTCATTCATTCTATAAATCAGAGTTTCAAAACTCCAAGAATTAACAGTGAAGAGATTGCTCATAAAACTAGGGCTACAGATTCCATTCAATTCAACTAATCCCCTTCTGGCTATTTTTCCAGAAAAACGCTAAAATTACTTATCAGCAATATATGTGCACCCAAATGTACAGAGGCACAATTTGTCACAGCTAAATCTTGGAAACAACCCAAATGTCCATCAACCTAGGAATGGATTAAAAAGGTGTGGTATTTTTGTACAATGGAATATGACTCAACTAACTATAAAGAAAAATAAGCTCAAGACTTTTGTAGGTCAGTGGATGAAACTACAGACCATACTCATAAATTAGACCCACTGCATATGTAAAGATTGTATTGTCTCCCTAGGGGTAAGAACCCAAAAGAGTAAATAAAATCTGAAAGGTACAATAGATACAGTGAAACTATTCAAATGGAAGTAACAACCTAGATAAGGGAAAGAAGGAAAGGAAAAGGAAATATATATGTGTATACACAGGAAGTTCGGATAACTGATTTCTCCTTATCTAGTAAGAGTACTAGTTAATGCTTAAATTACTTTTCCCTCTTCTTTTTAATTTCTTTTGAACAATTTTGCATGCTTATATCTGTTATGGGGTAACGTTTTTTTTTTTTTTTTTTTTTTTGGAACCAGGTATTGAACCCAGGCCCTTGCGCTTGCTAGAGAAGCACTTATTCTACTGAGCCATCTCCCTGGCAAAAGTCTCTTTGAAGAACCTGTTTTTTTTTTTTTTTTTTTTTTTTTTTTGTGGAACCAGGGATTGAACTCAGGCCCTTGTGCTTGCCAGGGAAGCACTTATTCCATTGAGCCATCTTCCTGGCCCTATATCTGTTAAATTAACAACTAATTTGGAGACAGTAATATGCAATATGTCAACCACTGGTGAATTTCTATTATATTGTCTAATGAAATTCTATACTGTTTCTATTTTTTTACTATTTCTTATTCTCTTTAAACATAAAATTACTAAAAAAAATACAATTTTCACATTAAAGTTTTAATAAAATATTAAATTATATCATATAATTTAGCAAATCTACTTAGGATGAGAAACACAGCATGGAGAAAATTTATCAGCCTCTGATTTCTCAAAAATATGATGTGGATATTATTTCTAGTAGACAAGCATATATAAAATACTATTGGAAAGAGAAAGAGAAAGCATTGACAATCTTTCTATTCATCATTTTTTGGGGTTTCTTGATCACAGCATTTGATCTACAGTATTACTATTTACAGATTTAAAAAATAAATTTATTTTGTAGCTACAAGTGATGGACACTTTTATGGGTGACGAAGTTGTCCTAAATATAGTTTAACAAGTATTAAGTATCTTCTATATATATAGAAAAATAATATTTCTGAACATTTACTTATCCAGATTTAATTTCTTGAAAATGTACATAGGCTCCTCTGTATAGCACATTGTCTCTTAACCATCATTGCTTTGATGGTTGGAAGTGCTTTCTGAAAGTCCAAGTGAAAGTGTTCTTTCCTTCTTACACTCAAGTGAGTAATGTCTCTGCTGGAATTACTTCTCCTATGTGTTTCTATTACAATCGAAGCCCACATAGAAATTACTCTTTAAGTTTGAAGGACTAGGCTGGACCCACCGAACTTAATGACTAAGAGCAAGCGTGTCTCCGCACACTCTCGGTAGCCATGTGACTAAGGAGCTCACGCACTAGTGGCTGCGCGCTCTCACTCTACCTCCTGCCGCATGTTACTGTTGCATGAGTCACCCCTGACTCTTTGCTAAATGTGACTTAATGGCTTCTCCTTCTGTGCTAATGAAGCCCAAGTTTTAGGATATTCTATAACCCGGTTTCAGCACATATAAAGGCGGAAAATCATCTTGCACTTACTCTATGATTCTCTCAAACAGAATGAATCGCCATCTCCCAGTCTCCAAGAATTTATGTCTATTTCCTGTTATATTTTCTTTATTTCTCATGTACTATAAAATATCATCCATTAAAAATAGTATTAAACAGTCACTTCCGTACTAATCCTATATAGTAACACCCTCCAAACGATAAAATCCTGCTCTGAAATGCGTTAACAGTAACTTCATAGGGTTTGGATAGGGAGCTACAAGTTTAAAGATATGTGTCTTCTTTCTAGCTTGCCAGCCATGCTAAAGAAGTTATATAACTCCTCACTCACCTCAATACCACCCCACAGTCCATGAAATAAAATATGTACTCTCTGTTTCATAAGACAGTTGGGAAGATCAAATCATATCCCTTTCATGTCTGCACTTCAACTGCTTGAATCTGATTCAAATTCTACTACCTCCATCCACTTAAGAAACTCCAAAGTTCCCTAGCATCTGTTTCTTTTTGATTGAAATACATGGGTCACCACTCCTTTGCTCTAGGATTTAGATTAAATGATGCATTAGGAGCCCATTGTAAAACTAATGGTAGATAATGAATACTACTGTAATAGTGCTAATATCTGAAGGATGATATCTCTAAGTATGCAAGTGAGCATAATCTTCTCTGGAGTTTAGATCTCTGAAATGTTCAATTATTTTTATTTTAAATTTCTCAGTTATTTTGTCATCTGACATAGTAATCCACAGTGGGTATTTTCTTGAAGACAAAATGTAGATCATAAAAACAAATGGCTAGGGACCAGGGAGATAGCTCAGAAGAATAAGTATTTGCCTCGCAACTACAAAGGCCTGAGTTCTATCCCTGGTTCCACCCAAAAAAAAAAAAAGTGGTTAGATAAGATATTTATTCAGGATGAATGAGTGTAATGTATCTAGCCTGAACTGGAGTCAAAGAAATTAATGGCAATAGTAGAAAAATAAGACTGGATAAGATTCACATAAGAAAAATTGTAGAGAGTATAAATTGATTTGCCACAGCCACAACTGGACGCCATCGTGTCTACCTGGACAAAGCAACAATATGGTTACAGAAATGGCTAATCACCAGAATAAAGCACCTGCTTAGGCAGGAGCAGGGACCAGGGTTTGATCCCTGATGTGCCATGCTAGCTCCATCCCAGGGAACTCTGAGATGTGACTGAGCCTGGGCGTGGTGGCGTGTACCTGTAATCCTGGTTCTTGGGAGGCTGAAAACAAGAGGATTATTATGAGTGTGATCTGTGTAGTGAGACCCTGTAGACCCTGTACTAAGTACATATAAAAATGGAATGATTAAGATAGTTTTTGTAGTTTGCAGTCAACTTGAATAGATAGGAAACAGCAAGACATACTTATGGGCAATAAGCTTGTGTTTTAGTATTGTCTACTATACACAAAATAACTTGCAAATTTTACCATCTATCTTTTGATTATTTTCAATTGATTTTTTTGGTCTTTTATTCATTTATGTGTTTGATACAGGGTCTCACTCCACAGCTCAGACTTGGAGTGATCCTCCTGTTTCAGCTTCCCCAGGACAGGGATTATGGGTGTGTGGCACCATGCCCAGTTTCTGTCGCCCACACAGTGCAGTAGTTGGCCTGGCATGAGGTACTGAAGACCGTAGGCAGAGACAGATGCTTACAGGGCTGAGCTATCTCCCTGGCCCTTATTATTTTCAATTAATTTAGAAATAATAATTTCAATAAAAAAATATATGCCTTCAACACAGACAAACCAGAATGTTGTTTTCCACAAATCACTTTTCACCAATTCCAATACAAATAAAAATCAGTCATTTTCAAGGAACTAAATATTTATCTTGCTAAAAACTTTAAACTACTAATAATTATTTCATTAATACATTTAACTCTATATTGTTCATTTAAAAATGCAATTATATCAAGAGGCACTATTAATTCATTTAAACTTTAATGTTTCTAACTATATTCTTAATAATTAAGATTCCATGAAGGATTTTGATTAAATACATTTCATAAACTTAATACATTTTCACAGTACACAATTGCATGATTATTTAATTTTGCAGTTAACTTGCAACCTCTTGGGTGCTTGTCTCTGCTTCTGCTTTCTGTGCACATAGATACACAGTAAATAGACAAAAAATTTTATACCTAGTCTGAACTATCATACAAGAGCTTTTACATATTATCATTTTAAAACCAACATTTAAAAATCATTTTGGTTGATTTCTTTTTTATATTTCTAGGTAATGTTTTACTACCATTTATTTTTTGGGATCCTGTGCCAAGACTTAACACAGAAAATCAATGAATGTTGAAAACCACAGCAAGACCTTTGCCTTGACTGCATTCTTAGGTTCCTCTAATTTCTCCAGGGATTTAGAAAGGTTGAACAATGTACTTAAGATATACTCTGACTTTTGAGGGTGAAGCTATGCCTTAATTGGGTCGCAAATACAAAAGCATTCAGAAAAAAGTAACAAAATTTTATTTATTAACATTGGTTTAGCTAAGTCCCCTTTTTATTTTTGGCCAGTTCCCTAGTCCATTTTACACAGTTTTCCACTGATGTACTGCAGTCCCCAGGTCTTCCAATGTCAGGGAGCAGCAATAACTAAATAGTGTATGGGGAATTTTTTTCTGTTTTTCTATTAGTATTTTCAATATATAACAAATTCACCTCCATTCATCCAAGATATTTTATATGATCCAAAATAAGGAGAAGAACGTTTGACAGAAAGGAGTCATAGAACACTCCATAGACCTAATGTCCTTCATGCATTCTGATTTGCCTCAAAATTAATGCATGTTTTGCCATTCAGGCTCTAAAAATGTCTGCATTTGATTTAAATTAAAAAGGAAATGAAGGGCTAGGGACAAGGCTCAGTGGAATAAGTGCTTCCCTGGCAAGCGCAAGGACCTGAGTTCAATTTCCCGGTTCCACAAAAAAAAAAAAAAAAAAAAAAAAGATTACTACTTGAAAGTGCTATTTATCTAAATCAAGCCAAGCAATTTCTGTTTCTGAGTCCTTTTAAAGATGGCCCCATGTGGGTCCCTTTCTAACAACTGGCCCCTCGTTGAGATTCTCTGTGGAAGTGATTAGCTCTCTCCCTGTTCTCTGGGCATCTTGGCTTAAGAGATGAGGTGTGTACTATATCCATGCATTTTCAGTTTCCTAGAAGTTTCTTTGAAACTTCTATTATTTCTTTAGTCTCACTCTCCATAACTATGATTTAGAAAATAGCCAGCCTAGTAGTTTGTGGAAATACATTTAAATTTTTTTTTTAGAAATCTGTAGGCATTTTCTCTAAGAAATTTACTCACTGGAAGAATACTGAATCATCATAGAGAAAATGATAACTTGTATTCTATTCAGTTCAACTCAAAAATATTTAAAGGCAGCCCCTTACATAAGATATAACTCTGATGCATTTATAAAACAGAGTAAGATATAATTTGTGATATGAAGAAATAGGCCCAAGTCCAGCTTGACTTGGAATAAACAATAATTACAGTGTGTTATCTGCATGACTGATAATGTCAGAAGTTGTTGATTTTACTTCTTTATAGGACAGTTTCAACAATTAATACATTTTACATTGTCATCTTCCTAGTGGTTATCCATAGTACAAGAAGCAGACAGGTTATTCTGTCCAAACACTATTACTACCAATCTTTCTTCTTATAGAATTAAGCAAAAGTAGCTGCATATCTATCCTAACTATTCTGTATACACAAATACAAAATGGTCCCTCCATTGTGCAACTCAAAAATAAAGGCAGCCTCTTTTTTGTTTAGTCCTCTCAGAGATGGGAATTCTACTGGCATTTAAATATTATAGGTACTTGAATTCAGCAAAACACTCCGACATAGTCCAGCAGTTCACAATAGTAGTGGGCTATCCACAGAAATTGTTGACTAGAGCCTTTTACAGCTCAGCATATTAATATGGCTTTACTTTTTATACCTCATTTTTATACTTTTCTGCTGGATTGTTAAGACCAACAGAAAGCAAGACCTATATAACAAGAAATGTAACTTTTGTATCTGATATGGTCAGTCAAGTCCCCTCAGGATTTATCCTGTAACCCTATTCCGTACTTTGTAGATCCTTTGTCAGTGTCAGCCATGAGGATGAGGCAGGTCCATTGCTTGACCAATTTGCTCTCTGTGAAAGCCTGAGAGAATGTTTTCACTCCATGTGACTCTCCTTAGGCACACTCTACATACTCGATTGCATTCCTCTGTGCCTCCATAATCTCCTTGATCAGAATATTTGGGTAACAACTGTGTTACACGATGTTACAGTAGAGGTTCTCCTATGTCCTGAGTCTTCACTGACTTTGAAAGGCTAAGGCCAAAATGTTGGCTAACTTTGCAACCCTTCCATTTCTCCAATTTTTTTTTTTTTTTTTTTTTTTTTTTTTTTT